>PVPY01001075.1:0-44176 GCA_002982035.1 Fusarium algeriense | reverse complement strand
GAATCACTTGATCAATTTCTAATCGAAATATAAAGAGTCTCTTTCGGAGATCAAGCAAACCTTCCTAGTGATCAACTGAATATGCATTAAGAATCTGACATAACTTTAAGTTGGCTCATTGGTATAACAAGAATTCTATAAACTAATCTATATAATTATTAAATAATACTGAAATAGCACATCCAAATTGACCCTCTGTGATCTCTTTCGCGACATATAAATCCCCTGCAGTTTTCACTTCTTACTGACTGACAAAAGCACTTGTCTTCACCCACTGCTCCATAGTCTTAGCCCCCGGATTCAGCTGTCGAACTTTGGCCAAATCAGCACCATATCCCTCATCTCTAAACCAATTAACCATGATTCCCAGTTCAGCAACACCATGCTTCAAAGCCTTTCCGAGTAGACCAAATGTCGTACCAGCTGGTCCACCAGTGGCGTGTTCAAAAGCTTCGCTGAGTTGTGCGAAAGTAAGTTCATCGCCAGCTAAGCTGATGGCTTGCTTGCCCCAAGCTTGTGGGTCTGTGAAAGCTTCGGCAGCAAAGAAGCCAATGTCTTCTGTTGCGGTCCACTGAAGAGGCTTGCTCTTGAGAGTGTCGCGAATCATGGTGAGGAAGACCTTTGTGGCGAAACCTGGCTCGAGGTTCTCCATGAATGCTGTTGGTCTGAGGATGGTCCAGTTCATGGGATTCTTTCCATTGGCGGTTGAGTCGCGAAGGTAATGCTCGATCTCATGCTTGGTCTTGAAGTGAGGAACAACAGTTGCATCCTTCCAAGACTTCTCGTCGCCGCCTCGATCGACGCTTGAGTAAACAAAGTGCTTGATGCCAGCCTTGATGGACTCATCGATGAGACCCTTTCCTTGTCGCACTTCACCTTCAAGAGTGACACCCTTGCCCATAGAGAGTTGAACTGAGTAGACGCCCCAGAGAGGCACGGTACCAGCAGCCTGCTTGGCGGCTATGAAGAGAGCAGGAATAGAGTCGAGATCGCCCTCAATTAATTTGATGTTTGAAGACTTGGAGGCTAGCTTCTTTGCATAAGGCGACTCTTTGCTGCGAGTGGCGGCGAGAAGAAGGAAGTCGGCCTTCTTTGCGATGAGAGCGTTGATGACAGCGCTGCCTTGCTTGCCAGTGGCGCCGGTGATGAGAAGAGCACGAGACATTATTGTGATATTGAAGTTGTAATGACGTGAAAATATTTTGATTGGTGAGTTTGAGTTGTTAGATTGTTGTAGATGATTGATTAGTATGTTGGTATGCTAGTGTGCTTGTGTTGTGAAGTGTTGATGTTGATGGGATTGATTGAAGCAGGTCATGATGCATCTATATGTATTGAGGGCTCTAAACTAGCGATATCTAATCGTGAAACAAGATAAAAAATTTCCAAGTGACTCCATCGGCGATTTCTAACAGGCTTGCTAAGGGTGGAATATGTCGGATTTCCATGCTTTGACGAGCGAAGTGGATGGAAAAGACAGTGGACATTTCGGTAATGCGCCAAATGCCGCCGATGGAAGACAAGCCAACAGTGAAGTTGACCCGCTAAACCACTTCAGTACTGGAGCCTCAGTTTCGTTTACTGGCCAATGACTCTGGGGTTTCTGTGAGATGCCAAATGGTGTTTTTATTTATAACACAAGCGACTTTGCTTTAGGCTGTATGTATGTGCCGAACCAGGTAGAGCTGCTAGTAGCGCTAACTTTCCCCTCCTCAGTAGAGTAGGGATTACCAATTGTCAGTTGCGAAACCAATCACATCAAAGACCGAGAGAGCGATGCGCCCTGCCCGGCCAATGCCAAGACCCCGATGAGCCAATGATGACCAAGATGGAATTCCGCATCTTTTGTTGCCGCATAAGCTACCTACTCTATGAGGTTGGCGATGCTGACATACAGCAACTAGACGGCTTTTCGTGAATCCTTCAGATTGTAAAGCAATTGTACCATGCACAGTAGATAGAGTGAGATTGATTAGATGGAACATACCATCGAGGCGGGGGAATGAACTATTTAATAAACGAATGTCCCATATCGTCAGTTTATCAATCCAGCAAAACACAATCAACAATTCACCACAAGTATCAAGCTATTTCCGTCCGAAGAAAATAAAACGATTTCTCAATCCATCATCTGAATCATTTTGTCAGCACTTCTCATCCAATCAATCAAAACATCTACATAATGCCTCATCTCGCAGCTCAAGTCCCCGCAGCCAAGGCTCTTCTCGAAGTTCGAGAAATCGAAACTCCCCAGCCTGGACCCAATGAACTCCTTGTCAAGAACCAAATCATTGCCATCCAGCCAATCGATGCCAAGATCGCCAAAGTCGCCATGCTTCCTATGCCATACCCATCCATTCTCGGCAGTTCCTTCGCAGGTACCGTCGAGAAGGTTGGTTCCGATGTAACCGGCTTCCAAGTTGGTGACAGGGTTGTCGGCATGAAAACTGCTGGAGCCAGTGACAGCAAGTACAGCGCGTTCCAAGAGTACTCTATCTCATCCGAGGTTACTACCACCAAGGTTCCAGATGACGAGACGATGGATCTTGCTGTCCGTCTCGTTGGTAACCTTCCGACCATTCCTGCTCTGTTCAACTATACCTTGAAGCTGGAGCGGCCTATCCCTGGCGAGGAGCCCAGGCCGCAGGGCAAGCGTATCCTGATCTACGGTGGCACTTCAAGCATTGGAAGCATGTCTGTCCAGTACCTCACTCAAGCTGGATACGAAGTTATCACGACTACCTCACCCAAGCACAAGGACTTCACGTCCAAGCTAGGCGCTTCCAAAATCATCCATCACTCTCAAGAGTCTGAGGCACTAATCAAGGACCTGACCGCCGCTGGTCCCTACGATATCGTCCTCGACACAATCTCAACCGGAGCTACAGTCAAGCTTCTCGCAGATATCGTCGCAGCCCAAGGTGGCGATTCAGTCTACGCTCTTCAGCCACCTTTCGGACCTGAAACTCTCCCCACTGGTGTCACTCGCAAGTTCGAAGGTTGGTCTCTGCTTCTTGGCAAGGAGGAGAACGCAGAGCTGTTGAAGTGGACTTTTGACACATATTTCCCCAAGGCTCTTGCTACAAAGAGTCTGATTTCTGTTCCTGCGCGAAAGGTTCCTGGTGGACTTAAAGGATTGAATGATGCTTTGGATTTGTTGTTCTTTAAGGGTGTTAGCAGCGAGAAGGTCGTCATTGACCTACGGGATTGATTCGCGGGGTCCTTGCATATTTCATTTAGCCGCCTGTTAGAATATCATAATAGTCTAGATCGAGTTTGCTTGAATTAATAACTTTGCGTCATGATCTACGCCAGAAATGCCTCCGTCAAGCTGTTGGTCCCATGCCTGTCTATACATGGAACCGGCATGCTTCGGAATGTCGTGCCGGTTTCCAACCCTTTAATGATTGTCTATGGAGGTTCAACAACAGGGATCCAATATGCATCTATCTACTGATTCAGTCAAGATCCTTGTTCGCATCACGGAATTTGCCGTTCTTTTCCAGAATGACGCCAACCAGGCGATCGAGGAAATGCTACCCAACAGATTCCAAATTATCCATTCTCAGCCGATGTAACATATCGATGGCTCATATTGGCCAAGGTAGCCTTCGTTCCATGTCCCAAGTTTGGCATGATCGGAGTGATTTGCCGAAGTTGCTACTTCAGGCCAGGGGTCCGAGCTTGGCATTGCCTGATACGATTTGGAGTCACTGCTTCCGATTCGCACTGATATAAATCCCCTGGTCCAGGGAGCACATGAAAAAGCAGTACCGGATTTCTTAGTAGCTCTACGAAAATGAAGATCTCTTTGCTTGCTGCTTGGGTCTCTGCTGTGTCTCCTGCATTGGCTGGCCTCGTCCCCCGTGCCACTACATTTAACAACCCGATCATCTACTCCGACTTTCCAGACAACGACGTCTTCCTCGGTCCGGATAATTACTATTACTTCTCAGCTTCCAACTTCCATTTCAGCCCTGGAGCACCAATCCTGAAGTCCAAGGATCTGCTCAATTGGGATCTTGTCGGCCACTCAATCCCGAGGCTCAATTTTGGCGATGGCTATGATCTTCCTCCTAACTCGCGTTACTACCGTGGAGGTACCTGGGCTTCATCACTTCGATACCGAAAGAGCAATGGACAATGGTACTGGATAGGATGCATCAACTTCTGGTCTACCTGGGTATATACAGCCTCTTCTCCGGAGGGTCCTTGGTATAATAAGGGAAACTTTGGTGACAACAACTGCTACTACGACAATGGTATCCTGATCGACGATGATGACACCATGTATGTCGTCTATGGCTCCAAGGAAGTCAGGGTAGCTCAGCTCTCCCAAGACGGATTCAGCCAGGTCAAGACCCAATTAGTTCTCAAAAACACCGATATTGACGTCCAAGATCTTGAGGGCAACCGCATGTACAAGATCAACGGGCTCTACTACATCCTCAACGATAGTCCTAGCGGTAGCCAGACATGGATATGGAAATCAAAGTCTCCTTGGGGACCTTATGAATCCAAGCTTCTTGCAGATAAGGTCACCCCACCTATCTCAGGAGGTAACTCGCCCCATCAAGGAAGTCTTATAAAGACTCCAAGTGGCGACTGGTACTTTATGTCTTTCACCTGGGCTTACCCTGCTGGTCGTCTTCCTGTTCTTGCACCTATCAAATGGGGCAGTGATGGCTTCCCGATCCTCGTCAAGGGAGCTAATGGCGGTTGGGGATCATCTTACCCGACCCTTCCAGGCACAAATGGAGTTACGAAGAACTGGACAAGAACCGACACGTTCCAGGGAACTTCTCTTGCTCAATCTTGGGAGTGGAATCACAACCCTGATGTCAACTCTTTTACCGTCAACAACGGCCTGACTCTCCGTACTGCTAGCGTTACTAAGGATATCTACCAAGCCAGGAACACCCTCTCCCATAGGACTCATGGCGACCACCCTACTGGTATCGTGAATATCGATTTCTCGCAGATGAAAGACGGCGATAGAGCTGGTCTTTCAGCTTTCCGTGATCAAAGTGCATACATCGGCATCCACCGAGACAACGGAAAGTTCACAATCGCTACAAAGCATGGAATGACCCTTGATGAATGGAATGGAGAGACAAAAGACATGGGACAAGTGAAGGCCACTACTGCTGTACCTTCTGGAAGGACCAAAATTTGGTTAAGACTTCAGCTTGACACCAACCCTGCCGGAACTGGCAACACTGTTTTCTCCTACAGCTGGGATGGTGTCAAGTATGAGACGCTTGGACCTAACTTCAAGCTTTACAATGGCTGGGCTTTCTTCATTGCTTACCGTTTTGGCGTCTTCAACTATGCTGAGACAGCTTTAGGAGGATCGATCAAGGTTGAGTCTTTCACTGCTGCATAAAGCGATGGGATAAGATGAGTGGGGTATATAGTCTTTAAGAACAACTAAGATAGTACAAACAGGTTTTATGCACCCCAGCTCCAAGCAATGATAGATGTTGATGACCTTACCAACAATTAACAAACTCATTCTCTTGACATGTATTTCGAACGCAGATGAGAAAAAAATGTAAGATACCCCAACGCAGAGTGGAGAAATGACTACGTTAACATTAAACACCCCAGCCTTGTTTGAGAGATGAGCGTACAGGAAGATAGCAAATGACTATGGGGTATATAGACAATGGAAATAATTGAAGCGACAGAGAGAAGTTGGCTGGGTTCATGATAACAAGCGAAAGAATACCAACCTTGTTTCTATCTCTTTTTGTTTTTTTGTGTTGTGTTTATTATTTCTTTGTTACTTGTCCCTGGGCGGCTTTTCCTGTTCAAGCGCTGCCATGTGTTCAGCCAAACGGTCGTTTATGGGACGTTGTTGCTTGTCGTTGACATATCGGTCGATGCTGTAGGGGTTTGGCTGATTTGCGCCATCCCGAGTCTTTGTTCTTGGTCCGATGTTAGCATTATTGGGACTAGACTGAAGATGCAAGACAACTTACGAATCGGGAAAGCTACCAGCCACCGAAACGGTAGATGTGTTGGTGCCAGAGGCGCCAGATGGAGTGGATCCAGAAGGGGTAGACATTTTTGGAAATCTGGTCAAGCTTATTGGAGATTTTGAGTAAGACTCACAAGTGAGAAGAGTTGGAAATTTCGTTGGATACAATAGCGGTTGTATGGGATTAAATATGTTCGAAAGAACAAGGGGAAGACCATTGAGGGCGACATGATATAGGAATCCTTTACCAGGACCGGTTTTCAATCGGCAGCACATACATAGCCGCACAGGCGCGTTACGACGCGAGAATGTGGTGTCCTGGAGTGCCGCCTCATATTTCTACCCGCCAATAATGAATTGTTTTCTCAGTATGTACGACGACGACACTCTCCACGGAGATAAAGGAGGTCGAGATTGCCAGGACTTTGTCACAACTGTGATTTTCTGCCCATAGCCACACGGCTCTGCCCCCTTCTTCATCACAATTGTGACAAGGTCGGAGATGGGAGTAGTCTGTGCATTGCATTGCGTCTGCAGGATTTGTGCTCAAGTGTAAAAAACCCCGCTCTGCGATGTCAGGCATCAAGCGTGAGATTGGTCGCCACGTCAGCGTTTTGAGGCCGTCTTACAGGGATTAGTGTGACTTGAAAATCACAAACGTGATCTTTTTCATCCAGTGATAAATGTTTGTGCTATCACGCGCTTAGTGGCTTTGTTACAGAGGGTTGTATTTGTTGGCGGTGCCATCATCGCACATTCACTTTCAACCGATCTCTTCCATCGCCTTCTTTTCAACCCAACATCACATTCTTGGCGGCTCATCAGCAGAGACATCTTCTGTATCAGCTGTCTTCCATTGATTACACGGAAACGCCCGTATTCTCTTCCTTTGTTTCCGCCGACGTCATAGTCACCTTTATCGATTGGCGAGAGAGTAGTCGAAACTGGCGATAGTACAGGCAACCGGCTGCCTTTCTGAAGAGCCTCTATTTTTGGTCATTGTGAATATACAACTCTGACAAGCAAGGCTGCGTGACTCTTTCAGGTGATTTTTCACTTGGTTTAAAAGAACCCTCAAGTTCCGTGTTTTCTACCAGTATAAGTCCAAAAACATCATCATGGTCCGAAGTCTCAGTGATGAGAGCGAACATGACTACATCGGAAGATGTTTTGACAACAACGACGAGACAACGCGATCAGTTCTTTACGAAGAACAAACGCCAAAGGAAATGCCGGTGGGCTTTGATTCACCGAAGGAGATGATAAACTGGCTCACCAATCACGACCAAGAAACGGAGGCTCGACTGTTGCACCCCGTCACAGACGTGCCATCAGTATCGTCTGTTCCTTCACTAGACCAATCGGACGATACAATGAGCTCCAGTACGCGCTCCGTTCACGATGCTGAGCCAGAACCTCTTGAAGACGCGGAGCCTATGATTCAACAATGCTTCACGGCGCCATCATACAATCACTATGCGTATGCCCAAAACGCCGCTTCGGATTCTTCGTCAAACCTATCTGGGCGATCATCTCCGGTCTCCTGCCCTTCGCCAATTGGCACAGAGGTAACGTCACCTAGCTCAGACGGGTATGACCAAGAATCCAGCGCATCTGAGGATGATTTCGTTGAGAATTCCTACGACCTCAGCGGCTTCGGTTTCCACTCAAGCAGCACATTTCCGCCCTACCAAGGATCCCGTGTGGCCTACGAAAGTGATCAAGAGACATACTATTCGGATCAGGACTCTCAACTGTGCGATGCAGATGACGACAAAAGCGAAAATGATAACGACAAGCCGTGCGAAGAAGAACCAGAAGACTCCCAAATCGACACATGTAACGGAACTGAAAAGAACAACGGTTTATTCCAGGAAAAGGATCAGGGGCATAAACGGGCAGCCGAAGACGATGAGAACGATCATCAACAAGTTTCCCGCTCGAAGAAGTCCAAAAAGCAAGAGGATTCGCATCTTCGACTAGCTTGCCCTTTTTACAAACATGACCCAATTCGGTATCGCCGATGCCATGCACACGTTCTCAAGCGAAACAGCTACGTCAAGCAGCACCTTTTTCGCTGCCACATGCAACCTATCCACTGTGATATATGCCTGAGCATCTGGCCGAACGTCGAAGAGCTCCGAGAACACCGCCGAGCCCAAACATGTGAGAAGCGAGAATACATTGCCCCTGAAGGGATAACCCCTGAGCAAGAGCGCAAACTTCGGTCAAGACTTGGAAGCCAGAACAAGTCGGAGAGTGACCAGTGGTTCGAGCTTTATGGCATTCTTTTCCCGTGTGAGCAGAAGCCCAAGTCTGCATACCTCAACGGCGAGCTGTCTGAAGACGTCGAAAGTCTACGAGAGTTCATTGAAGGCCGCGGCACAGATTTGATGATGGAACAGCTTAAATGTTCCGGTCTCATTCTAGCACAAGAAACTAATGCTGAAGAATTCCAGAAAGGTCTACAGGATGCGCTGACTACTGTATTTGATGGATGGCATAATCAGAGAAAGGGAATTAGCGGAGATGAACGGAGGCCAACCAAGAGGCTCAAATCAACCCCTGGAGAATTTCCACCCATCAACGGCCAGGGGCGAGCGAGGACTGATACTGGGAGTACGAATACAACTTTGACGATGGTGGATGATCAAAACAAAGGGGAAGAGACCAGACCGACCACTGAGTCTTCCCAACAGAAAGGAGAGTCTGTCCTTGCGATTTGGGAGTCACCTTTTTAATATTGACAAAACTTCACGAATTTCCTTTTTATGTGCTAAATGTTTTTATTCTTTATTAAATTTTTCCATATTTTCAATACAAAAACTGTGTCTAATAAACCTACACACGCTGCATGTTTATGTTGCCCCCCTTTCAATCTGCAGCGCCTGAGCTATCGCTCCCATATCCCTCAGCTCTTCAACCGGCCTGTGAGAGTCCGAGGTCGTTATATTTACGTGTATTCCCACTTCCTCCACCTTGTAGCTCCCCTTCCCATATAGCTTGTCCAGAGCTTCTGAGAGTTTGGGCATGTTGGGGATTTCTGATTTGGCAAAGCGATGTACGTGGTCCATTATATCGGTTTGTAACAAGAGTTAAAGAAGTATTAAGTAGTGGTGAAGGTATTTGGATACGAAAGTTGGATAATTTAATAAGGTGGATAAGATTTTGAATGCGAAGGTGCGTTTGAGATTGTTTTGGGCAAAGATTGATCAAATGAAGAAAATTTGAGAATTTATAGTTAAAGTCAATCAGTTAATATATGATCGTCCCACGCTTAATATATTGTATGTCTGAAAGTGGTGATTCTATTATTTGGATAGTTGCGCTCATCAAAGTCGGTTTATACCCCGATCGTCAACTTCGAAAAGCAGTTGCTCGGCATCATTAGGTCCTTTATCCTTGGGACAATAACGCAAACATTTAGTATTACCAGCTTTTCAAAGATATTCAGTTTAGTGAATCAGTGATCGTAAAAGCCATGTTTCCAATGGCCGCAAATAATTGATGTTACCATTGACTACATCCTATGATCTGCACAAACAAATAAGAAGCTCAAAGTTGCACAAGGCCACATCACTCAAGGCTTCCTTCCGATTGTCCACCGAACCTCAAACCCCATGACAGAGATTTCCTCATCAATCTCTGATTGAAGTTTGTCACAATGTTTCTCTACATCATCACGAGAGTGAATCCACTCAAACTCTCCTCTAGCGGCGATCCCATTCAAGGCCTGTCGTGCGTAGTTGACAAGTGTATTTCCAGCTCTTTTTCGGACTTCAGGGCTGCCACTGAAGCTGCTGAAGTCAATATGTGAACATTCGACATAACCAGCCTTTCTGAAGTGCCTCTCGAGTGGCATTGGGCTTCTGATATGAGGTCAGCAAATCTGTGATGGAGTATGGCGACAGGGGATGATGCTTACGTGACATCGCGCCCAACAGATAGTCCGTATCGGACATCCGTACTGATCCATTTCTGGTAGGCTTCTGTGATTGGTATCGCATTGAACTTGGTGAATCCGGTTTCATCCCACAAAATGTAGCCACCTGGTCTCAATAGTGACAGCAGGTTTCTTGCGACGGATTCCCAATCTCCTGCTTTCAAGGCAACCATCAAAAGCCGAACGTGTACGAAATCATACTGTCCGACAAGATTTTCAGGGATCGGTTCGAAAACATTCCCAAGGGACAGCTTGACGTTAGATGGAAGATCTTCGGCGGAGAGGAATTTTGAGTCATCTATGTCGAAGCCATCGAGACGAGCATCTTGATGGACCTCCGGTGCGAAATCCCGTAACCAAACCCCAGTTCCTGTTCCAACATCTGCTACTGCAGGAGGACGGCCAAGAGAACTGAGATGTGACTTGATGTTTTCGGGGACCAAAGTTTCTGTAATCTTCCACCAGGTGTTGTGCTGGTAGTCGAGACGACTCTCCTCTACGCCCTTTTTACCATTATTGAGAGTATAAATTTGAGGTCCGGTCATGTTGAAATATGTGTTTTAATCACTCGCATATATCAGGGGGTAAGACGAGGATATGAGAGTGAACCAGTTACCACTTATAGTGATATTCATATCATTATATACGCTTCAGAGCTTCAAAGGAATGTTTAAATCCGTGTGCCGTTAACCGATTGATGACGCTAGACAGATGACATGATTGGCCACCTTTTTCTCCTAAGGATTCTAGTACTAGACCAGACGTAATGGTATCATCGCATCTCACTCAGCGCCATGATCAGACACAGTCAAGCGCCACTATTATCCCGCATTTCTTTGGTTCTATGGTAAAAGTACTGAGAGGAGCACTTATGAGATTGGCTCTTATGGCTAATTTGCTGCTCGGCGATCGGTGTGATCGTCGGAGGCTAACTGAATTTGTCAGGTTCACGAATCCGGGAAATCACAGAATGCTGGCTTACGTGGGATGAGATTTTGTATTTGTGCTCAATGCTCACCTCCACAATTCCCTCGATAGTAGCATTATGACTTATAAACTTGTAACGCTTAAGGTTACCCTTTCAAGACCTGTTTACAGTATATTTATGAGTTATCAACCAAGTAAAATGGCTTTATTAGCAGGCGATTATTCATAAGGTACGGTGAGTTCGATCTATGAAACATCTAATGTTACATTATTCAGACCAACACCGCTTTCCGGAGGTACCGAGCGATACGTCACCGAGGAGCAGCAACGAAATATATGATTAGGTTGAATGAAACATGCAAGACTCCGACTGTATCAGACATATCCATGACATCAGTGGAGAGTTCTATAACTCTACCAGCCTTCCTCCCGGGTAAAATGGCCAGATTCTTGGTAAGTCCCATATATCTTCTCAGATTCCTACCTTTGAATGCATGATTGACTTTCACGAAACTAATGATGCGTGTGCGTGATTGCAGTGACGAAAAGCAAAAGTCTCGTCACATCCAAGGAGGCATCATCTTTAAGACTTATAGAATCAGATTAGTCTGGCCTGCACTAGATGAGGTGACAGTGATTGATAAGTTGTTGAGTCAACCTGATTCAATAGAGGGCGCAGGAAGACGTCGCCTCTAATAAGACCATGTTACGTTACGTAATTCAGACCGGGGTTGCTTACAATAATCCTAGACTGTAATGACTGACAGAGCCCCGATAAATGTCTTAGTTAATATGACAGAATCAAGAAAGAACCTAAGACTACCCTGTTACATGCACTACATCGCATCACTGTTAAGATCGAGGCTATGCCGCTGCTGAGGTGCCAAGCTGGGCTGAAGACTTTGACAATAAGACTCTTGGGTTAGGTGCTGAGATGAGATGACGTGCTTAATCTGTTAGCCATTTTCTATTCTAAAATTGGGTTATTATGGGCTTTGCACATGCGTCTGCACATAATTAATGAGGCTGAGTGGCCAACTAGCGTTGCTATTCATCCACACACTAAGAACGCCAAGGATGATAAGCCGCCAAGACAGCAGGATCGCGACTAAGCCCACGTCACGACAGCTCCAAGCCTACTTAGCTCTGAATATGGAAATTTCCCGTTCGAAATAGCTTCAGAGGCGTTGTTGCTGGTGATGAGCTGCCAATATCCTTGTTCTGTTGGTGAAGCTTGTCATTGCACCTGTTATTGCGCCTCATGATTCGTCCCAAAATATCCTCCAGGTGAGGAAGAAATTTTCTATAAGACGATGGTTATGTACCCTCAACACAGACAGTCCAAAACATCATCACACGCAAACACTTACAACCATCTCTCAGCTTAACCTCTGGCCGATACTTCCTCACTCGTCATCCTCTACTTTTACCAAATCTGCACACAAACCTCACACTGCAACGATGCCTTCCATTACGAACATGGTCACAACCTTTGCATGCCTCGCCTCTTTGGCGAGTGCAATGCCCGCTAATGTCGCTCGCCAACCGACCAGTGAATGCGCAACGGGTACGTGGTACTACTCTTGTGGTACCAACGTCGGCTGCTTCGACAAAGACCCTTGCGTCGAGCCTACTCCTGCTTCTGGCCAAACTCCCGATAGTACAGAAAACAAACCCACTACTACAACCTCCTCTTCTGCTATCAAGACAATTGTCCCCGCTGCATTGTACGACATCTACCCCGAGCATCCAGACGAAGCTAGTGGACCAGTTAACGGTGTCCACCTCGAGACCTGGAAGGACAAGTCTCAGGTTGAGCAAGTGATCGTCTTCAAGGACATTCCCGCCGATGCAAAGAACTGTGGTCTGTCTTGGCGTCAAGGACCTCGATACTCTCGAAGATTCCTCGTCAAGAACAGCGATGCACAAGCGGATGCACGACCCCTCTCTGGTTTCCCCGAGAACGAAGAGGATGTAACTTACAACTCAATTAAGCCCTTCGATGATCAGAAGTCGATTGGCGGCCCCAATTTCTCCTTCTGGGACGATCGCGAGGATGATAGCCATGTCGTTGGTGGCGTCGGCTGTGCCGAGACTCTTTACTTCATCATTGGACTCCGAAATCCCAAGGGTGACTCGCAGGTCTACCTTGAGCAGGATGATCATGAGAACGGATGGACTCTTACCTACAACTAATTCTTTAAGAATGGATGATTTCCATTGGTACGGATTTGAAACGAATGATCTTTTGTTTTATTGGCGGCCATAGATAGCGTCCTGCGATTGGTTGCTGCTTTCCTTTACATATTTTGGGGATTTCAGATGTACATAGTTTATTTTACCTCTACTATATGATAGTCTTACTTGTTGAAAGAGTGGTTTGATCTCGTGCGTAAACTTACCAGCTGCCTGTACTCTGGACATTACTTCTCCGCCTATGTGTATAATGCCGAGTATGTCGCTTCTGGAGACGAATCTCAGGAAGTGTAACTTTGCATGCAAG
This sequence comes from Fusarium algeriense, assembly GCA_002982035.1. Classification (NCBI taxonomy): domain Eukaryota; kingdom Fungi; phylum Ascomycota; class Sordariomycetes; order Hypocreales; family Nectriaceae; genus Fusarium; species Fusarium algeriense. Next base: position 30,820 of record PVPY01001075.1, on the reverse strand, counting down.
GAACCATTAATCCGGGCTATTCTCTTGGAGACCCCGAGTCACTCCCCCTTTTGTCTTTCGCAATTATTTCCAAAAATCAATTAGCCTTCATTTCGAATCCCAACAGAGTAATCTTTCATGTCAGTAGGATCGTAGTGGCGACTGAATAGAGAATCGCTTTACGAATTTATGCTAAGATTCTTTCCAATCTCGCCAGGCAATTTATATTCCCCTTATCATATTCGCACCAAGTCACTCTCAACAACGCACAATGGTGTCAGGCCCTGAAACACTGGGCGCTGCCTGCGCCGTCATTCAAGTAATACATTTTTCTCTCCAGGCCATCTCGGGTTGCAAGAAGGCTTATGACGGCAAACCGACTGATGACAACGAGGTCGAAGGATATGCAAAGGAGATGTGCGACGCCGTAGGGCTAATTCAGACCCGCTGTCGCTTACTCAACATATCAGAAAAGTCGCCAAAGACAGAACGGGACCTTCAAGCGATTGCGGATAGATGCCAGGTTTCTGCTAGAGAGCTACGGACCGAACTACACTACGTGACGGAAAGGCAACGGAAGAACGTCCTTTCTAGTGCCATATCATACATGTTCATGTCTCTGATGCGTCGAAAGAGAATTGAAAGGCTGGAAAAAAGGCTGTCCAGAGAGAAAGATTTAATGGAAACAAGAATTCTAGTCCTGATCTGGTATGTTACAAAGGGACATCGAAAAAGGTGTGCTGGCCTATTGCAAACACGGGAATTGGCAAAGGTTGCGCGCCAATTACCGACCGCAGTTGATAATGGTGGGGATGAGCAACTTTGGTACGAACATTTCTCTTTCATTCATCGCACAGCTCACGACTTGCTCATAGATACGGAGGCGGGGCAGAGAATCGTGGGTTTCGAAAGACAAACTTCAATAGAAACAATAGTCAATCTATTCAAAGCTTTGCTTTCCGCCAGCTGCATTGCATTTCACAGACATGGATTAACAGCATGCGTGGGAAATTATGTCTGGCAACTTGCAAGGATATACAAATTACTGGATTCAATCGACCCTAGCGAGCGAAGCAACGTAATGAACTTGCTTCAGAACGTCAAAGAGCTTTACGACAACAACATAGCTATAGATACGTTCTCATGGAGACCGAAGCCTCATTTCATTACCTTTCTTACCCGTTTCCCGGTTTTTGGTCGCTTCATCCTTTCCACAGTGGCTCAAGCGCCGTCACCATCCTCACTTGCGACTGAAGTTCTACAACGGTTTTGGGCCCAAGTCTCATGGGGATGGCGTAAGCTCGACCTTTGCGAAGTCTATGGATTTGTTGAAGAGTTGTTGTCACTAGGTGCTGAGCCACATGTCTTCGTAATGTGTCGATGGCCTTCCTGACTCTTTCAATAAGCGGCGCAGGACCGAGCTAGGAAACTCGATTATTACCTGACACAGGATTCGCAACTCTGAGACTAAAGACCGCAATTAGCATGTCGGCAACCTGCCCCGACCTAGAAGCTTCGACTGTATCGATCATCGACTTGTTTGGCAACTTAGTCTATTTGAGAGATTGGTATTACCTTCGGCAAGCCGAATTTCGACCACCACGAAATGTTTGCATCATTTTTGATGCGAAATTGAGCTTCTGGCTGAGTTACTGTATCATGCAGCTGAAACCTCATGTCAAAGACAGTGCAACTATCACACAGGCCGATGAGTTACTTCTCCGTCTACGACCATCTTCCCCGGTTATTAAATATGTACTTTCAACCAGCCAGGAAACCTCGTCCGATGTTAGGTGCGAGCGCGTCTTGCACCAAAGTTGTTGCAAAGAACTTGTTGAGTTCCTGTTTTCTCCGGATGGAATTAGACCAAACCTTGTGCCTTCCTATGGTCAAGATGCCAAAGATGAGCCTTCGGCTCAAGAAATAGTCTGGTCTATGACGAGGCTGCTGGATGTAGAGCTAGAGGATTTGGAAACTGCCATTCTCTGTTTGACGGAATGAGGACTTGATCTCTTCGCGTTACCACAACTTGGCATTGTACCACCAATTGCATGGATAGAATGTATGGAGAGTAGGCCAGATTACTTGTTCCCGAAGACGCTCAAGAAGCTGAGAGAGCTTTCGGACAAGGCTAGTGAAGAATCCTCAGATCCAGAGTAGTTATCATTATGACAGCATCATCAGTTCATGCAAAGATTTCCGTCTAACTCGGTCTATTTCTATGTTTATGATGTTCCGTCCGAGACTTGGTAGTTTTCAAAAAGCCCATGATCAAGGCATCCTTCTATTTATGAATCTACGCAGTGAATGTCATATACCGTCGTCATCTTCCAGGGGCCTTCCCCACACATACCCCTTGGCTTCCCATTCTAACGACCAAAAACAAGCGTTGAAAGAGCTACGTGCATGAGCTCCGCAGTGATATCCAAATCCACTCTCTGTCATATTGGAGCACACATTGTTCATATCCCTCGTCACGGTTTGTACCATATTCATCCATCTTTGGCCAGTTCCAGTGCCACAGCCAGGCTGATCGCACCACAAAACGTGTTTCGTGCTCTCGGTCAAAATAGGGTGTCCGGAGTCTCCATATTGTATCTTGAAAAGCCATCTGGGATCACATGGGTCCGTGCAGTTCCATCGGTAACCGACATGCAAGCCAACGCAATTATCTTTCGGCGACGATAGCTTCCTGCAATACTCGACCATGTTACGTGGTCTCTCCCAAACATAGCTTGTCTCGCATTCTGGGCACTCAAGGTAGCGGCCAGAACAGCCCGCATTACCCCATGAAATGGTTTCTGGACCGTACATGCAGCGGCACCCGTCTTCCTCCAAGCTGTCTAGCAGGTCCTCCATGAAAGATGATGCATGTGGGCAAAGATGGTGACAGTCTTCGAGTATACTTCTCATGACATCTCGGGTAGTCTCTTTTCTTCTGTTTTGTCCGATGATTTGGAAACTTAATGAAAGCTTTGCAGTTGCCAAGTCCAAGGGAACATCGACTCCAGCCTGGATAGATGGGATGCATTCTTGTGAAATCAGGTCGGGGTTCGAGTAGTTTTGTTTAAAGCAAGCATGTGATTTGTCTTTGCAACGCTCGTCCACACGACGTCTATTCCACAGCTTAGGGAGATTCCATTTCACCTTCACCTGCTTATGAGAGCATAGATTGAAGTGACCCAGTAATCCGACACATTTGCTTTCCTTCGGACCGTCAACAGGCAAGAAGATTCCGGAATGTAACGTCTTGCAACCGCTGCACCACCTCAGTCTCCATAAGGATGCCAGCCTTTTTCGTAGTTCTTCTGTACTTAGCTCCCGGCAGTTACTACACAGGGTCTGGCGCCTGATAGAAGCAGCGATTTCTCGAGACTGATTAATGGTGCTATCCGCTAATGTAGTTGCACACACTCTTTCTCTGGACCGAAGCCGAGCTCGTTGGAAGTCTATAAAGATAGGATTGTTGTCTATATATCGGCGCAAACCTCGGCAAGTTAGACGGAGGATGTACAGGGAGCTGTAAGGAAGTAGTTTTAAGATGGTATCCAAGATCTCAAGGGGCAGTTCCACAGGTCGTATTGTCGTTGGTGGGTTGTCATCTCTGTTGGAACTACCAGGGGTAGTGACAGTGGCGGATGTGTTCGTTTTGCGTCGAGGAAATCGAAGATGGTTTTTGGCCCATTCAAACCGACCCCTACGAGTACTGACAGCGATGTGACATTTACGGAAGCGTACCATATCGAAGATGGTTACCGTTGTTATTGATCCTTGAAACACGATGTGTCTGTATCGGAGGTGATGAAAGAGAAGCTCGGCAAGAACAACAGCAACAGGCACACCAGAGAAGAAAGGAATAGGAGAACGTTGTTTGTGGACCATCAAAATATAACAACGAACCGGGTTCACAGTTCTGGTTTTCAAAGTTTCTTTCGCCGTGAATTGGGAAGTTCATGATTGAAGATACGTGTCAACAAAGCGTGTATATATAATACACTTGATCAGCTTTCTTCACTCCGGTAGCAATTATTGAGGCATTGTGGTATAATGTTTAAATCATGAGCCAGATGTCTTATTCGCCGTTGAGACTTTTGGCTCAAATCTTATATTCGCCCAACATAACCTTCAGTCTATGAGCAGCATTGAGTTTCAATTGTAAATAGCTTGAATTGCATGATTAAAGCTCACTTCACTTCCAGAATTCATCGAAATGAGCAGTGGTAAGATTGTCCTGCTATTTCACGAGAAGGCAGGTAATACTCGAGAAGTTCCGCTGAGAAGCCACTTGCCTCCTCGCTCAAATGGTCGAGATACCTACAATCTCAAATTTTTCTAAAAGCTCGGGTAGGCGTCTGCAATGTTCCTCGAATTAGGTTTATTAAGTCACATCAGCTGATAAATCAGCAGCAGTTTCGTTTGTCTTCCATAAAAGTCAGTGTTAACTTTCAGGCTTTAGGTGGCAAGGCAACGCTCCATTTACGAGTCACGCTCTTGAAACCTTATAAACGAGGGCCAGATGATGCGTCTGATTCACAAATAACGCAAATTACACGGGTTGTATTACGGGGTATTGTAAACTCTCATTACGTCGTACACATGTCTCGTATGATCCGTTCCCCGCCCTAGAATTCAATCGCCTTCTAACGAGAGATCTCTGGAATGCGGAGCTGAGTCTTCGAAGAGGCCGGACTATTTACTAATGGAGTTTAGAATTGAGTTGTCAACATCGCATGGGCTTACGGGCTGAGGCTATATCACTAATATCAGTTGAATATGCTGCAATTCATCCCCCAAAATTTGGACCTATTATTGCCTATGGGGTCTCATAAACCTTCTGAAACGAATGACTTTTCTGATACAGATTTTCCTGTTTAAAGAATAAAGAAGATAAAACCAAGCGAATGACTCTTTGGAGATTCCCAAGAAGTATAGATCCAGCTTGCGATAGTAAAAAAATGAAAGGCGGTTCTTTTGACATGATGTACGCAAGGTGGATCTATAAAACAATCGGCTGTAGCTTTCAATGGACATACTCATCCGTCCCTGCAGCAAGTCCAGCAGTCATCCTAGTATCTCTAAGTCAGTAAATCGTTACCTATTTGCTGTTCAGACCATCTCACCTGCTTCAAGGAGTGCTGTATCATTGTTAGCAACATTGGTTACTCTTTAAAGGAAGCGGGTCTATCTTACCCAGCCCTCCGGGCATCCAAGCTCCTCTGATGCACATAGCAGCCAGCAAATATCCGCCTTCTGAGGACGGTAGTCACCCTTTCTCATGGGAATCTGGGAAACTTTGATTGAAAGGCTATATGTCAAGGTCAGAAAGTCCGGTCCTCTTGTCTATGAAGTCTCGGCAGAAGTCATATACTGCAAAGCCCCCGAGTTATAAAAGGGGCTACCAACGTTAAATCCTGGTCAGTTGACGGGAGCTTTGACTGCTCATGCTTGAGCTGCCCTAGAAGGGATGGAAGAGCGACGATGCCTTGAACAAGGGCAAGAAGGGTAATAGCGGAGTACTTCATGATGAAATAGGGCCTGAACGAATTGAGATACGTGGTTGAGATGGGTGGATAAGAGTGCTGTTGATCTAGGATGTGTGCTGTGAATGAGGTCTCAGCGGATGAACGAGAGGTGAATGTCTTTTTATACGTGTTCCGCTCTTTCATTTCATTGTTCATCTATCGCTATGCATCATTGAAGGTAAGTGTGAAGATATTGTGAAGCAAAGGAATTCTTGTTCGACTCGGGACATGAAAGCAGGTTTGACAATAATCGGTCCGAGACACACTCTCCCCGCCTAAGCAATACAAACATACTAGCACGTACAAGCGACATCAAATGCCGAAAGTGAGGTAAACACGGTAATGCGAGGCTCCCAATCCATTCACCACATGTGATGCGTTAACCCTCACACCTTAGTTGCAAGTGTCGTCTTTTGATGATACTTTGCAATACTGAGATCTGTTTCTTGTCATCCTGTTCTGTCGACGGGTCTTCCAAAGGGCTCAGTGACACAGCTGTGCTTTTTTGTACTGATTTTGCTACGATACATGCGTCGGTAGATGGCCATCGGGGCGTCGCCTTTGAAACGTTGCACATGGAGTTAGAGGGTGGAAAGAGATACGCCAGACACTAGTTGAGATTACAGAATGCGTTCGCAAAGATCGGATTTGTAGGTAAGGGTACCAAACTAATGGCCATTACTTGCATAAAATATTATTACTGCTACTAATTAGGAGTATCATGACCTCGCCTAAGCAAGCTCAACCTGGTCGACCTTTTTATCCTTCTTACCATCCTGATCCACTCGTCCACCCTCAATATCATCAAGCTTACTAGCATGAAGAGCTCCGTGCGATGTTCCCTCAAAGATGGCCTGGATCTCCTCCAGAGTATGACCTTTGGTCTCGGGGAAAAGGAACCAGATGACCACGATGAGACAAGCAAGGATGCAACAGAAAACAATGTAATACTTCCATCCGATGTTCTTCATAGCAATTGGGTTGACCTGGTTTCCAACAACAAGACCCACGAATGTACTCACGTACATGACGGAGACACCGCGGCTGCGAAGGGTATACGGGAAGATCTCAACTGTATAGGCCTGGAGAAGAGGGGCCCATGCAATAGCGTAGAAGAAGAACGTGATGAAAACGAAGCCGACAATGGCCTTTCCGGTAGATGGGCTTCGAGTACTGTCGAATGAAGCACTGAGGCCCGTCCAGATAACGTAGGACACAAACATGCCACAAGTTGAGAGAAGGAACAGTGTACGACGTCCGAGTCTGTCCACAAGCATAGCACCAACAAAGATCGCGGCAAGCCAGTTGGAGATTTGCAAAAGACCATTGATGAGAGTCTGTTCCTTGGCAGCTGTGATACCAATTGTATTGAGGACAAGAACAAGGTAGTAGCTACAGATAACGTTAGACAAGTACACAAACGCGGGTGTTAAAGTGAGACAACATACCTGACGAGGTTGATACCGTTCCACTGAGCAAACCATCCCACAATAACGGCAATGAGTGTTCTCTTTCGGTTCGCGGGAGTTCTAACAAGTTCGACCCAAGAGTTCTGTGACATGGCATCGGCTTCGTGCGTCAAGGCGCCCTCAATCTCCGCCATCTCAAAGTTGACAAGGGGAGCATCTGCATCACCACCGGCATGGTATGTGGCGAGAATCTTACGGGCTTCTTCGCGGCGACCATGGGCGACGAGCCATCGGGGTGATTCGGGGAGGAAGTAGACGGCGAGGAGCTGGAGCATGGGGAGGGCGCCTTGGAGAAGGGAGGGGATTCGCCAGCTCCATGTTGAGTCGATCTTGAAGGTACCGTATGTGCACCATGCGGCGATGATACCTCCGAGATACTGTCCAAGTCAGACTTTGTTGTTGGAGATGGGTAAAGTGTTGTGACTTACGAAAGATGTATTGTACAAAGCAGTAAGCTTGCCTCGGTGTGTAGGATAAGCAAGCTCAGTGATAAGGATAGGACTAGGCTGAGCCAAGAAACTTGTGAAGAAACCAAGGATAGCTCTCGCTGCGATGAAGGTCTCGAGGTTCTGCGACACAGCTTGCATGATGGCGAACGCGACGCATGTCAAAGCTCCGATCATCATGGCTGTCTTTCGACCGAATCGATCGCATACGTAGGTGACGAAGAAAAGCGCAATAACCTTTCCAGCTGGGTACACTGAATTGAGAGCACCAAGCATGGCTCCCTCAGGGTTGCCAAAGTAGCCTCTCCATTGGGGGAGGGTCTGCAGACCATTCATCATCGATCCTGTGAATATTAGTCATGATCGTTTAGACTGTCGCGTTTTGGACACACCATCATATCCAATGGCTCCTGATGACACGAGAGGAATAAGGAGGAGAAGATTGAGCTTGAGGAGATGCGGCACGCGATACCAAGGTCGAGGGTCATCAGGAAGTACCTCAAGAAGTTGTTAGTATTTCTCAGACAAGTCGCAAGCTTTAGGTACTTACTGCTGCAAGGTCGGTGCCGGCAGCCGCAGCGGCACCTTTTTTCTCTGTTGGGGAACCCATGACTCTTTGCTACGATCAAAGAAGAAGGATCTTTGTCCAAACGTCAAATAGCGACTGATGATGAGTCTTCAGAACTGCAAAACGCCAGGGTCATTGAGGTTAATTATATCTGAACACGCAAAAACAGCAAAGAATTACGCAGATCCAATGTTACCCCACACGGTGGTAGATAGACACCCCATGGGGAAACTTGGAGCGTTGGTCAACGCTGAAGAAATTGTCGACTTGTTTGATGGGGTCTTGGCTTGACGCGTTTGGGCCTGGATCCGACGCTATTCCCAGCTCTTCCGAAACTTCGGACCAAGACATCATTGGCTGCTCGTCATGTCTTCCGAGATACCTCATAGCCGATTGGTTCAAATTTCTCCCATGACTCGAGCCTTGACCAGTTTTCTAGTTTCCGTCGTCGCTTTGCCGATGCTCGATAAAGTCCGGTGGATAGTTTATTGCCAATTTGACCAGTAATGAAGGCTCGAAATAATGAATCCCTGGAAATCCACAGAATTAGCAATGCCAGTTCCCCGATGTTCAGCCGTACGCAAGTCAGAGAGGAGAAGATCTGGCCTGGTTTATTACTCGTGAATTCCAGCGTGCTAATCCCGGCGATTTTTGAGAGACTTACAACGACAAAATGGCAAACAACATGGATATTGATGCTATCATACAATCACTGACGCTGGAGGAGAAGGTACCTTAATAACAAGGCTCCAGTAGGAATTAAGCTAATTAAGTTCTTATCAGATCGCCCTCTTGGCGGGTAAGAATTTCTCAGAAACAGTCGGATATCCAGAGAAGGGCGTTCCTTCAATCAAGGTCAATATCGTTGTCCAACTTATCAACTATTTACTAACAAATATCAGACCGCCGACGGACCAAATGGGATCCGTTCAGCAGCAACAGATCTCGACATCAAGTCAGCCTGCTTCCCAGCAGCATGCAATCTCGCTGCTACATTCGACCTAGACCTCGCCGAGAAATTCGGTCGAGCGCTAGGTACTGAAGCAAGAGGCAAGCGAGTGAACTGCATGCTCGGTCCAACAGTATGTATGCATCGCCATCCTCTCGGTGGTCGCAATTTTGAAAGCTACAGTGAAGACCCATTTCTCACAGGGAAAATGTCTTCAAAAGTGATCCAAGGTCTTCAGAGTTTGGGCGTTTCTGCTACGATAAAGCATTTTGTCGCGAATGAGCAGGAAACTGCTCGAACAACTGTTGATGAGACCATTGATGAGCGTGCTTTGCGAGAGATTTATCTCCGGCCGTTTGAGATTGCCATTAAGGAAGCCAATCCTTGGGCGATCATGACAGCGTATAATCACGTTAATGGAGTTCATTGCGATGAGCATAAATGGCTTCTCCAGGAAATCTTGCGTGGTGAATGGGGCTGGAAAGGCCTTGTTATGAGTGATTGGGGCGGTACAAATTCTGTCGCTGCAGCTCTGAACGCTGGATTGGATTTGGAAATGCCCGGCCCTCCACGTCTCCGAAAGGAAGATGCCGTCAAGGAGGCCCTTCAAAGGGGCGAATTGACCGAGGACACCATCAATGAGCGCGCCAAGTCAGTTGCTGAGTGGGCCTTGAAGCTCAAAGCTCTGGAAGCAGAGTCACATCCTGTTGCTCTTGGCCAAGATACAAACACACCCGAGCTGCGAAACATGATTCGTGAGGCCGGTGCTCGAGGCATTGTCCTGCTGAAGAACCAAGGCGATTTACTTCCTCTCACCAAAGAAAAGGTGCAAAAAAAGAAGATCGCCCTTATCGGATTCGCCAAAGATGCTATGGCTCACGGTGGTGGCAGTGCGGCTGTCAATGCTTATCGCAACATCACGCCATGGCAGGGTCTGCATGAAGCACTTGGAGAAGACGTTGAGTTCACATATGCGAAAGGCGCTCATCGAGAACGTCTTCTTCCCGCCATTCATCCAGATGGCTTATGCGGTAAAGTCGTTGGTCTTGATGGGAAGCCTGGCTTCAGTCGGCAGCTGTTCAAAGAAGGTGAAGATGAACCAGTATCGACTATTTCACAGCCAACTTCTGCGTACTCGCCATTGGGGTCACAAGAGTCACTGTGGAGGAGACTCGAAATTGTTGGAGACTTCACGCCGGCTGAGACAGGAAATCACTACATAGCCTGTTCAGGCCTGGGGCCCACAAGAGTCTATGTTGATGGGGAGATCATCTATGAACAGACAGCCAATTGCACTGACCCCATGGGTTCACTCTTCCTCGCTGCGCCAGAGCCTGAGTTCCGCCACAGGTTTGAAGCTGGTAAAACATACAGGCTTCGTATCTGTAGCGATCCACCTACCAAGATCGGCCTGACAATTCTTGAAGGTCGTAGCGGCGTGCGTGTCGGCTTCTCTCTCGAGTCCGACCACGATGCCGACCTTGTTGGCGAAGCAGCTGAAGTCGCTAAAGCCGCTGACTACGCGATCGTGTTTACAGGGCATGATCCTCAATGGGAGACTGAAGGTCGTGATCAAGATTCGTTCAATCTTCCTCGAAAGGGAACGCAAGATGCACTTGTGTCTACAGTCGCCTCGGTTAATCCCAACACTGTGGTCGTCAACTCAACGGGTGTTGCTATCGCTATGCCTTGGTTAGACCAAGTTCCTACTGTGTTGCAAGCTTGGTTCCCCGGTCAAGAATGCGGTTACTCAATCGCGGATGTTCTTACAGGAGCTGTCAATCCTGAGGGCCGTTTGCCTGTGAGCTTCCCCAAGAGCATTAAGGATTGTCCCGCGCACGGCAATTTCCCAGGTGAATATGTAGATGGACAGCTCAAGGTCAATTATGCCGAGGGCGTGTTTGTCGGATATCGTCATTTTGATCGACTTCCCAGAGAAAAAGTCAACTTCCCCTTCGGTCACGGTCTGTCGTATACCAGCTTTACATATGACCTAGTTAGTGTGTCTAGAGAGGATAACGACTGGTCTGTTTCTGTTCAGCTTTCCAATACTGGGAAGCAAGCTGGCGGTGCGCTGGTCCAACTCTATGCCGGTCCAGCTGAGCAATCTCCTGATCACCCGATCAAAGCTCTCGTAGCCTTCCAGAAGGCTCGTCTGCAGGCTGGTGAGATGAAGTCTATCAAACTTTTGGTCAAAGAACGCGATCTAGCACATTTCGACACCGAGTCGAAGAAGTGGGTGATTGACGAGGGTGAGTATCGCTTCTCATTAGGAAACTCGTCAGCGGATATCGTTGGAGATGCAGTCATGAAGGTTGAAAAGGCAGTGTTCGATCCATAGATTTAGAGTCAATAATGCTACGATGATGATAACTTTCACTTCTCCTTATGCTCACAAAACAGCCCAGCTAGCTATCACCTGTAAGACTAGCATCACTGGAAGATCTGGTAGGAAGCCTTCCAGATCAGCCATGAGAGCCTCCGTCCTGGTTACGTACCGTGCAGCTTTCACTTCCAGACGGGAGCTCTGCCCTCCTGAGTCGCGAGAGAACCGCTTTTTGCTACTAGGCTAAGTCCGGAAGAGCTTTACCAACACACCGGTACAAGAAAAAGCCGGAATCTAACTCGTACGTAGTTAGTGGCGAGGAAGCAGTCACTCGGATGCGGTCCGAAACTGCGACAACCCTTCCGTGTCGCATGGATTCCGGATCAGGTCACTTTCGTGACATCTTCCGAACGCCTGTCTAAGTGAGTACGACAACACCATCTCTAGATAACAGAGTCATATAACATATATCCAACGGTGAAAGGAAATAGATATGGATCTTAATTTGGAAGGTCCTTTACAGTGAACACAAGGCGACTTTTTGATGACCGCCAAATCGAAAGATGCTAGCATCATATCGGGGACAATGCCTCTGCGGCTCCGTGAAACTCACAATAACCTCAGACCCAATCACAGTATTATCATGTTACTGTGAACACTGCGCCAAAGGAGCTGGTGGTACTCATCAATTGGTAGAATTTCCCAAAAACGCGGTATGTTAATCAGCTAACCTATACCTAACAGATTGGGAAATTCGCGTTTGGCGATGTTGAAGTCTCCACTACGACGACCAACGAGGTTATCGCAAAGTACTTGCTCTCCGACACATCAAGCGGAGATTCCAAAGAGAAAGCATTTTGCAGAACATGCGGATGTACGTTATGGACTATTCCTGCGGCTGCGAAGGGTAAATTCTACATGATCCGACTCCCGCTGTTAGAGAGAGGGTAAGTTGCCTACCCTATGCCCATCACGCTCAAGCTAAAAATGGTTAGGCTCGACTTGCAACCGGCGAATGAGATTTTTGTTAAGAATCGGCCAACTTGGGTGGAGCCTGTTCGAAACGCGGGTCAGTGGGACGAGATGCGAAAGTGACACGTACATGTAGAAAAGAGGAGAGAGATAGGAAGAGGGGAACCTCGCTTTGTCAGTGGATTACAACCTGGGTCACCGATTGGGCTAGCATTGAAACTTCGCAAGTCTACAAACCTCGGCTGGAATGATTGAGCCAAAAGGAGATACAATGGATATTGCAAAACAGTCACGAGAACATTTAAGACATTTTCAGCGGTAAATTAGCTCAGCTCGTCAATAGTGTCAATCCAGCTCAGTATATCTGGCCGGTGATTAGAACAGTTGAGCCAATGCAAAAGTCAGTCTTGACACGACTGATATTCCCCGGATTTTAGCCGTATGCGATGACCCCAGCCAGCCAAATTCATAATCTTATCATTTTAATTCTGGGGTTCCCCGTTCCGAACCAATTCATTTCCATTCCGAAATCCATTTGCACCCGACAACGACGACATTCCCCCCCCCTCGGATACGGAATACACATGGAGCCTCCACGACGATTAGACGATGCCGGCTCAACTAATCGCCAGAGTGGGGCCAAACGTCTCAAGATCGATGTCGCTTGCGACAACTGTAGGGCCAAGAAGGTCAAGTGTGATGGTGTACGGCCAGGTGAGATTCCCATATGCAGGAGGAAACATTTGTAGGGGAGCTAAGACAGTGTAGTGTGTGGCTCTTGTAGTAGGAAATTGGCTTTGAGGGATAGGTGCAACTTTAGCGCCAGTTCGACTGCCTTCATACACCACCGCCCGCCAATAGCTGCCCCTTTCACTACAGCCCAGAATGGACGTCCAGCCTTGCCAGCCCAAAGACAGGGTAGTTCTCCATCCATGGCAAGCCCGCCTGTTCCAATACTACCAGCGGTAAACACATTTGACTCTCAACCGCGAAGGTCTATCACAAATCCTCCTCTGCCGCCTCCGCCTCCACCGCCACAGCATCATTCACCAGCGACATCTACCCCAGGTAGCGGCCGAAGACTAGACTCACACAGCGGCCAGCGCAATGTCGGCGCTTCGGTCTGCTCAAATAGCCCTTCTGCTGTCGACTCCATGACGGCGGTCATTGATGAGGGTACCAGTACTGAGGAGTTCTTTGGCAAGAGCAGTGCTGGTTCTTTCACGGCTCAGATCAAGAAAGCTATCGATGTGAGGCTAGGCAAACCGGCGAGCTCGAGTGATAATGCATCAAATGCATTCAGGCCAACTGGGGTTATGGGCCCCGCATCTGTCTCATCACCAGAGTTCTCATATGTCCTTCCTCCTCGCAGGCAAGCAGATCACCTGATTGAGCTGTACTGGTTCTACGTTGATCCCTTGTATCCATTCCTGAATAGAAAGAGATGGACTCGTGCATATAATGCTATCTTTTCCGGAACCACTATGGACCTCAACGAGCGTGTCTTTGTTGCTACACTCAACGTCATCTTGGCTCTTTCCACACAGCTCGTTGAGTCGCATTCGTTGGAACAGCGAGAGCAGTCAAGTGAGATGTACTTTCGAAGGGCACAAGAATTACTACCCATGAGCCCTTGGGAACCTGGATCGCTTGAGCTGGTACAGTGCTTACTGGTGACGAGTCAGTATCTTCAGAGTACCTATAATCCGCACCAAACATGGATGGTTATCGGCTCTGCTATCAGGATGGCACAAGGGCTGGGGCTCCATCTGCCCGAGACCTCGGCGAACCGTTCAGATCCTGGAGAGCGAGAGCTGTTACGCAGAATATGGTATGGCTGTGTTTTGATGGATCGGTAAGTGAATTGGCTGCATCTAGAGACCGAGTGAGCTAACTCAATCAGTATGGTATCTGTAACACATGGCCGCCCTGCAATGATTTCGCAACACCCAGCAAAAACTGTTCCATTACCAGCTGAAACCTCAAACGATCAGAACGGAATGCAAAACTTGGAATACTATAGCTTCTTTGTGAGATCCGTTCGCCTGTATGAGATCATTCACAAAACCATGATTGCCTTCTACGACGGTTCACAGAGCACTCGGCCCAAAGAAAAAGAATCTCATTTTGACCTTGAAGGCCTAGACGGTGAGGATGAAGATCTCGACAGAGTAGTCCAACTGGATCGCTGTATCAGTAGATGGCAGTCAAAATTGCCAGATTATCTTAGGTGGGAGTTGTTGGAATCGAATAAGGATGAGATTGCACGTCGACAGGCTGTCATCCTCCGCATTAGGTTTGTTTCATGAGTTTCACCATCTGTTCACCCAGCTGACCTGAGCTAGGTTCCTTCATGCCCGTATACTTCTCCTCCGACCAGTCCTTTCGAGGTTCTGTCTCACTCAATCTCCCCAGGATAAGAAGCCCATGGACGATAACCTCCAAGCCCGAGTCGTACAGCAAGGTGCAATGTTCTGCGTCACAACAGCTCAAAATATGATCACCACGTTGGTCAAGCACCAAACGTTAGACGGTACTGTCGGTCTGTTGCCCGCTTGGTGGTACCGAGTCTACTACATCTACTCAGCTGCCACGGTTCTGATCGCTGCAAAGCTTCGACCCGACGTCTTCTCGGCTGCAGAGATTGGACGATCGTGGGGCCAAGCTGTTTCAGTACTAAAGGCCCACGAGCAATTTGGTCAATCCCCTCGTAGGTGTGTTGCAGCGTTGCATATCCTCTCGTCCAAGATCTTGCAAGCTACACCGCGTGCCTCACCTGGACGAGACACTACCAGTAACAGCAGATCTGGCGAGGGGCATAACCCTGGTGTACCTCAACAAATGATATCCAACGTTGAAGTACCTGATCTAGTTCAGCAGTTGGCTCAAGAGTTTGAAACACCAATACCGGACTTCAATCCCCAGGAACTGGCAGCCTTCAACTTGGATGTGAATGATATGTCGTGGCTGAATGACATTCAAGGAGTTTGGGAACTTTTGAACGAATAATATAGATGAAAATTACTTCTATGTCTATACCCTAATCTCTTTTAATTTCTATGCATTACTCGAAAACCATCTTGTTCTTGACACTTCCCAACTCCGTGATGCTAACCTCCACAACATCACCATCATTGAGATACTTGGGCTCCTTCATTCCCATAGCTACACCACATGGTGTTCCAGTGAGAACCACTGTTCCTGCCTCGAGTGTTGTACCTTGGCTGATGAAGCTGACGATCTCTTCAACACCGAAAAGTAGATCATTGGTTCCTTCACTTTGTCTTTCTTCGCCGTTCACAGTTGTCCTCAAGTGCAGCTTAGACGCATTGCCAACAACTGCAGGAGAGACGAGAAGAGGCCCAATAGGGGCGAACTTGTCGAAGCCCTTGCTGAAGCACCACTGGGGAACTCCACCAGCCTTCTTGGGGTCTCGTTGCCATGCTCGGGCGGAGACATCGTTGGAGACGACATAGCCTGCTACATAGGAAAGGGCATCTTCTTTGGTGATGTTCTTTCCAGACTTGCCAATCACAATGCCCTGAAGATGTACGTTAGATGAGTATCCGAGTGATAGGATACATGAGACTTACCAATTCTCCCTCGTAGTCTATTGTGCCATCCTGAGCGATCTTGGGAATGGGAACATCTTCATTGAAGCCAGCAATGGAAGTTGAGGGCTTGATAAACAATGAGGGATAAGGCGGCGGTGTTCGTCCACCTTCCTTAACTAATTACAAATGTCAGCATATCCACGATACATGGTCACTGATTACTTACTGTGCTTGATGTAGTTAAGGCCAATGCATCGGATAATAGGCACATCAGCCGGTCGCAGCAACTCTCGCACAGCCTTGACATGCACCTTTTCACCCTTTGTGAGTTGCGCCACAGGACTCTGACCCTTGTACTCAACAGCCCACAGGTCATTCTTGGCTAACTTTTCCGCAAAGTCCTTATCATTGTCAACAACGGGATCTCCAAAAGTCTCATTCCCGTTGTCATCGACAAAGCGGATGAGGCGGCTCCAAGTTGTTGAAGACATTCTGCGCGATATTGAGGTTGTAAAGGTTCTGCGATATAATGGCGATGCGATACTAGCTATTCTCATCGTTATATCGTGTTAGAGGTTGTATACTACTTGTTATAATTGTTTCTGAAACGGTGATGATTGTCGGAGAGGTTGAGGATTAGATCCACTGTTTTGGCCATTCAGAGGGCGGTCCGGTCGGAAGGTCGAAGGCCCGGATTCCACCGGAATGACCCCGGAGGACGGGTATTGACTTCGGCTGTTGTGGATGATAGATCAGATACGGTTCAATGTTACTGTAGGAGGAATCCTGTTACCTCTCGGTGCTATTTCCCCAACTTTCTCCGTGTCTGGGGATCTTACGATTGTTATCCACTAGCATATCCAATACCATATCAATCAGCTATTTATCCCCAACACGACTCCACGACACTAGCAGCAACTACTCCAGTCAACTAAAAGCTTCAATACCATTTCCAATTTTCACAAATTAACGAAACCATGGGAAACTCCAGCGGCTCAGTGGCTTCGGTCCCATCGGATAGCGATACCCCAGAGATGAAGCAGTATCTCAGCGAGCTACCCTCCAAAAATTTGGAGCCTCTTTGGTCACAAATGAGCATGATGGTCCCGCCAACACCAAACCCCACAGCGAAGCCTCATATGTGGACATACAAAGAGGCTTTACCTCATCTGGAGACAGCGGCCAAGTTGGTGCCAGAAGAGAAGGCTGAGCGAAGAGTCTTGATGCTAGTGAATCCCAGCATGCGTTAGTACAGCAGCCGTCACCGAACTCGCTAGACTGACATGAGGCAGAATCACCATATACGACAGATACTATTTATGGCGGCCTTCAGATCGTCAATCCTGGCGAGACTGCCCCTGCACACAGACATCTTGCCTTTGCGGCTCGTTTCATCATCGATGGAGAAGGCTTCACAGCAGTTGAGGGCAAAAAGATGCCGCTTGTACGAGGTGATGTTGTCATTACGCCTATCTGGCACTGGCACGATCATGGAAATGAGAGTGATAAGCCAGTGATCTGGTTGGATATGCTGAACTTACCTCTTTTCCGTTTCGCTCCAGTCCATTTTGCTGAGGGCTACTCTGATCCACGATATCCCAGCGAGTGAGTATCTTCTTCCGCTGCACTATGAAAGCGACTTTTACTAACGGTCCTAGACATTGTGACCCTTGCGAGTTCCGTTTCCCTTGGGCTCCTGTTGAGAGGGAACTCAACGCAGACAAGAGCGACTACGCTATCTATCATTATAAGCTCTCCAACGGAAAGCCTTTGTCAACATTCCTAGGGGTCCAAGCTGAGAGATTAGGCCCTAGTGCGACGATAGAGACACAAGAAAGCCAGTCATATCTTTATCACTGCTACGAAGGAAAGGGTCGCACTGAACTTGTCACGCCAACGGGGGAGACGATGACGTTCAACTGGGAGGCGCGTGATACTTTTGCGGTGCCTTCATGGTGTAAGGTGAAACATATTAATGAGTCGACGACGAAGCAGGCGTATTTAGTGGCTTGTCACGACGGGCCTTTTCTGGAATGTCTTGGTATCCAGCGAAGAAAGTAGGAAGCTGGTATGGTCGAGGTTTCGCATATTACTACCTTCCTAGGTATAGGTACCACGGAGCGAGTTTAAATTAACTACATCATCAACATTTCATTTATTAGAGGCCAGCACATACTTAAAATACACACAGATCTATCAGTGGTATATTGTCAATCTCAGAACAGGAATAGTCGCTTCATGTTGAGGGGCAGCGAATCGGGGATGTGGATAGTAGACTGGTAGATGATACCGCCGAAATTGGAAGATGGCGTAGATTCTATGTAAGGTAATTGACTGGTACAAGAACCAAGGTGTACATCAAAGACTTCTGAAATCTTCATATCAGGCGACAGCTAAGCTTTAACGACCAGGCAGTTGAGCACTAGTGCGCTGGTGCTCGATGGTAATGAAGAAAATACTGGTATCAGCCTCGCCACCACCCGAGTTCTCAACAACGAAGCCGCCGCTAACATAGTTCTCATCATAATTGCCTTCGAAAAGGTCATCCTCGGGAATAGTCTCAGCAGCCTCGGTGTAATGGTGTTCCTCGGGATCTTTGCCAACAAGGTCCTTGAGAAATTTCTTGTACTCGTTAAACAGGTTTGCGTCGACAAGATCCCCAGTTTCATAAGTTATGGCAGAGTAAAGATAAGGAGCAGCACCGCCAACCAAGTCGTTGTGCTTCGTGTAAAGATCGGGGATTTCCTTCTTGGCTTGGTTCAAACCAGCTTGGTCTAGGTTATAATGGCCGACAATGGCACCTTGCTTAGTAGCGAGAATCACACCGAAGCAGCCTGCGAAAGCTGTGCTTCCCATTATGTGGTGGCCAGCAGGAGTGAAGTCTATGAAACTAGTCTCTCCTGTACCAACGATCGTGTTGGCTTCTTCGCTGGCGGCAAGCTTGCGTTTGTAGTCATCTAGCTCAGGGGTAGTGACTCTAGCATAGAGGTGTTGATCATCTCGAACAGCGAGCCTTGGAGATTAGCTTGGCAAACCAGAATGTTGAGAGGAATAGACTCACTGGCTGGTGTAAGGTGCAGCAATGCAGAGCTGGGAAGCAGCGAGGAGGAAGAAAAGCGAAGCCAACAACTTGGCACAGCTGTTTTGGAAAGCCTTGGAGCCCAACATGATGATGGGTCAGAATGCTCGAAAAGAGTGACGGTTGAAACGAGTGTATAAAACGAAAGGCGGTTGGAAATGACTGTGCGACTTGCTCGAGGGGATGAGCTGAGAGGCGACAAGGAACGACTCCAGAGTCTCTCTCCTACATATATGCATAACAGGATTGGAGATTTGGTGTAAGCTGACAAGTGCAATGTCACCCAGGACCGGTTGGCGTTCAAGTCAAAGCTTGAATGACTTGGTGTGGATGAGATTACAGTACATGCGGTCCATAGAAAGGATCACGGAAAAGCGGGTTTCTTGTTCATTCTTGGCATGACTTGTCTGTGCGCGATGCGACTTGGAAGTGGGACAAAGTTATGATCGTCAGTCAAGACGAACTTCTCCGAAAGTACAGTCCATTTGGTCCACCATGTCAGACATGAAAAACTTCTCGGCCGAAAGTACACAGTTAGGCGTTTTCGATTACGTTGTCAAGGCTGAGACAGCTATTGCTATCCCAACTTCATCATGTAGATCAATCCTAAAAATATGGACCAAGTTGCATGGGATGGCTATCACAATCTCTCGTTATTGCACAGCCTCGAAAGTTTTGCGATGCCGAGAAGTTTGCCGTTACAGAATTCTCAGATTGCGATCCATAGATAAGCGTGAAGGATTCACTTGATGTGACAGTCAGCCACCAATACAAGGCTGAGAATGTCACGGACCCGAAGGATCGAACGTTGTAATATGCATGGCCCAGTAGGGCTTTCATCGATGGAGATCTTGCACGAACAGAGCATATGTTGGTCCAAGGGTCCAACTTCTAATACCCACTTGTTCGGTAGAATCGTTGTATGATAGGTTATTGAATGATCGCAGATCCAACGGAAGAGATGAGAAGACGCGTAACAAAATATCCCTGATTAAGCATGTTTACTGATCCAAGACTCGATTTGGTGAGTGATGGATGTTTAGCATTATGATTGAAAATAAGATTATGGCTAATGCCATTCTACATGGTCGAACACTGATTTAGCCTAGAAATTCACACTGAGCTACTGGTTCGGTCGGCTCTCTCGAAATATCGTTTAAATCTTTCTTTTAGATGCAACTTTCTTTGACCAGAAGCCTTGATCTGGACTCCAACGATTCGATGAAGGAGTGATGGGCACCGAATCCATTGGTGCTGGGTCGTATATTTTGTGACAGTTACAAGAAATGTGTAGATTGTAGCGACTCATGTCAAGTAAGACAAAGAGATTGAAACTGGAGAATCATAAATCATGCGCATCCTTCAGTGGTCTTGACAAGGCTATCGGACGTCATCAATGCAACCTCAAAAGTTCAGCTCCGCATCAAAAAGGAAGCGATCCGCAGGGGTAAGCGAGGATGCAAGAAACACATTAAAGACGGAAAACGCTGTCCGAGCAGATTCAAACCAGATGTGGCTTGGTACGGCACGGGCCGATAGAACGACGAGGCGATGAACCTCCAATGTAACCAGGATTCATTCCTTCTAAACCGTTTCAGTTACATGCTCACTATGTGGAACTAGCAAGATTAGGTTGGCCATAGCGTTTCTTACCAGAAAGTAGTCTACGAGTCGTGAAACTTTAGTTCAGATGGCGGCCTGACTTAGTATCCGGGTTATATACCTATGTGCTGTGTCTCTGCAATCTACTCGCGTAGGCCTAATCAGTTTTGCTCACATTGAGCCTCTTTTCACTCGTTTTAGTCATTCTTTATACTTTGCGGCCTAGACAGTCACTCATTATGCGTCTGGCCGGCCTTGTTGTAGCTCTCGCCGCTTTGGTGGATGCTCAACTACCCGAGACTCCGGGAGCCAATAGTGAACCCACAACTACTACTATTCATCCCCTTCCCTTTGAGTCTACTTCATCAGAGGTTCCTATCCTTGATAGGACAACTTCTAAGCACGCCATATACCCTGAGACAAGTATTGATGCTCAGATTCCTGATCCTTCCTCAACCTTTAGTGCTGTTTTGGTTGGGCAGCCTACTACCAAGGACACCAATCTTGGAGTAGATGAGACCACTAGTGCTGA
Organism: Fusarium algeriense; assembly: GCA_002982035.1. Taxonomy (NCBI): domain Eukaryota; kingdom Fungi; phylum Ascomycota; class Sordariomycetes; order Hypocreales; family Nectriaceae; genus Fusarium; species Fusarium algeriense. The sequence continues at coordinate 9,822 of PVPY01001075.1, read as the reverse complement.
TATTCAGGCCCTTTTGAGTCAGACTACATCCGTCGAGGTGCCTGTTGAGCAGCCCACTACTAGCACGGAACAGCCTCCTAGTGTTGACCCTACAACCCGACTGCCTCCAGTTATCGAGACGACTTCCTCCCAAGAGCCTTCGGTGGCAGAGACCACTACCCAACAGCTGCCTGCTCCTGATACAGCCTCAAATGAGCAGACACCTGGTGTTGAGACCACGAGCCAACAACTCCCACCAATGGACTCTACAACTCAACAGCCCCCCGTACCTCAGTCTACTACTGAGCAAGCTCCTGCTGTTGACACAACCACTACACAACAAGTTCCTCTTCCTGAAACAACCACTGAGCAACCTATTGCTCAGGATTCCACGACGGAACAGCCTGCTCCTGAGGAGACCACTTCCCAGCCGTCCCCTGCAGGAGAAGAGTCTACCAGTGTCCCGGCTCCTGATGCTTTGACTACTTCCTCAGAACATCCTATTGATGCGGAGCCAGTAGCCACCGAGGATCCTGAGGAGCCGAAGGCTGCCACCACCACGGAGGAAAACACTGAGCCTACTAGCAAGGATGAGGGTGATGAGCCTACATCCGAAGGCTCGGGCGATGAAGGCCCCAAGACCAAGGACGACGCTGATCCTAAGCCTACTTCTGACAAGGGCGAAGCTCCTGTCACAGTCCCTCCTGCTGTGGTCACTGCTGAGCCTCAAGAGACTATCTCTGGTGTCACTGACAACACTCTGCACAGCACCAAGGACAGTGATGGCAAAGATGTTGTTGTCCCTGTTCTGTTCGGTCCCTCTTGTTTGATCTTCTGTGAACATGCCGGCAAGGACAATGGTCCTGGAGGTATCGTGCTTTGGGGCATTGGTAAGTTTTCCCTTAACGAACGTTGTTAATAAGACAGCGAACTGACACCATTGCAGGACCCGCTCCTGGAAGCTACATTCTCCCCCCTCTCCCTGGTATCACTCCTGCTCCATCCGCCGTTATTATCAACGGAGGTGTTCCAACTCCTGTCGGAACTCAAACACCTGAAGATCCCGAAGACCCTGATGATGAAAACAAGAGCACTGATAAGAAGGAGTCTAAGACTGAGGATAAGACTACCGAGGCCAAGTCTACTGCTGAATCTACTGCTACTTCCACTATTGAAGCTAGCACTACTGAGCTGCCTCAGCTGTCGATGGGTGTCGAGACTGTCGTTGTTAACGTTGATGCTACTCCTACCACTGCAGCTACCTCGAGTGAAGTAACGAGTGAGGTTACCAGTACTGAAGTATCCACCGAGACAACTGATCTTCCTCAGCTTTCTATGGGTGTTGAGACTGTTGTCGTTAATGTCGATGCGACTCCGACTACTGGTGGAACTACTGAGACTTCTGCCGCTACGTCTACCGAGACCACCGAGGCTACCACTCAGACCACTGAGCTCCCTCAGCTGTCCATGGGTATTGACACTGTCGTTGTGGATGTCGATGCTACCCCTACTACAGGAGGCACGACTGAGACCTCGGCCGAGTCTGCCATTTCCACTGGAGAGACGAGTATCGAGGCTTCAGAGACCTCAAGGACTCAGGACACTACGACTGCCGAGACGACCTCAACTGAGACCACTACCGTTGAGTCTACGACCGAACAGTCGACTACAGCAGGACCCAGATCTACCGAGACCTCTGCGCAGTCTACTACTTTCCTGACTACCACCACTACCACAGGCCCCGAGCGGACGTATTATCCCTGTGTCATTTACGCCAACCCCGGTATCGACCCTTTTTGTACCTGTCACACTACAGTCAGCGGCAAGGGCTACTATGTCTCCACCGACTTGATCTCGTCGTCATGCGCCGATTACACAGCTTTCCCTTCCCCCATTCCTACCGATGCTCCTGAGCCCAAGGTCACCGAGAAGCCCGAACCTGAGCCTTTCGTCAAGACCAACGACGGCACAGTCGTCTCCTACCCCGACCGCACGATCATGTATGGGAATTACCCTGGTGGAAAGTATACTTACACTAAGGGAGTTGGAGACCCTGTTACACTTGAGACGCCTCTGCCCACGCAAACTGATGCCAACAACAAGGGATCCAGCCAGTGCGGCAGCATCGATGATGCATGCGATCGCGCGTTGAATGATGGTTTCGATGATGAGACTGTTTACAAAGACTATGTTTCGCGGTATGCCAGGATCAAGAAGGGTATGGTCATGGTCGCGACTTTTGGTCAAGCTGGCTGCACAGCCCAATTCAAGTGTGATGACTATGGCATTGGAATGAAGGGCAAGGACATCAAAGACGCGTAAGTTGGGCTTTAATTGCCGATGATTGACTTGCTAACTATTTTGCAGTGTCCAGCACATGAAGGATAACGATGGCGTGAGCAAGTGCGGAACAGCGTATCTTTCTAACACTTGTCAGATCACGTTGAACTACTGCACTAATTGTCACCATGATGGTTAGTGAGACTTGGGGCTCGGGAGCTGTGTTAAGTTAGTAAATTCTGAGCTATATATAGTAATATTGCTTTATTTGTGAAAGGTCGATGGAGTTTCTGTAGAGTACAGCTTTCGGTAGTAGCTGATGTGGACCTGACACGAGATATCCCACTAACGCGTCCACGCAATGCGATAATTGTCAGCAAATCCAAGTAAACTCTGTTGATGAGCGTGTATGTCTCAGGTACTTCAGCCTTCCAATTGGCAGCAATGTACTCACATAGGAGTGGGTTTTCTTTTTTCCAGTTTCAGCGGGGTAGTTATCCGTCTCGTCATCCTACGCGGATCATGCCTACCCAGCCACTCCCAATGTTTCAATTGATCCAACGCTACGTAGTCATTCAACTCTAGACTAACTTCATTCCGCGAGTCACAATGAGATACGAATACGATGTCTCTAACCTCATGTATGGGACAGAAACCGACCGCGAAATGGACTTTTATGAAGGCGAACCAAAACCCGGCCTCGATCCCCTTCTTCTTGATACAGTGATGCAGGGTCGACCTCTTGCATCCCCTCAGAGCAGGCTGCTTCAATTGCCGTCAGAAATTCTAGCCAAGATCGCCCGCTTCGTCGCAGAGGATAAAGAAGCCTTGAGACAGCTTTCACTGGTCAATTCTGACTGTCGTGGACTTGCCCGGGCTTGCATGTTCTCCGAGGTCAAGTTTGACTACGCCCGTCCCAAAATGGCGCTTTTGCTCGGCCTTCTCCGGGAAGTTTCTGGAGAGTTCAAGGGCCCGAGTATCAGGGATTGTATACGCAAATTCATCTTCAAGCCCAACCCATTCAATGTTCGCTTCGCTCATAGAGAACTTTGGGAGATAGTCCGAGATCATCCAGATTGGCTTGATTCACAAGAAGCCTCTGAAATAGAAGCTGACGCTGCAAGAACCTTCCAGCAAGTACACGAGTTAATACTCAACAATGTTCGTAATATGCCTAACCTCGAAACCCTGATTTGGCATAGTGGGTTCCCGTTGGACGAAGAAGGTTTTTCACTTATCGTCAACTCGACAGCCCATAACCTCATATTCAATGGCCCCATCTCCAAGGGGTTCGCTCTAGGCCCCCCTCTTACTCCGCCGTCCTGGCCATTGCGTTCTCTTATTCTGTTTTCGCGCGTCACGTTGGTGGGGGCCTGGGACCAGGAAAACAACATCGGTGGGCAAAACCGACCTAATCCTTCCAACGACTTCTTCAAGTTTCTTTTCCAACTTTGCTCCCAGTCTCTCGAATCACTGGCATGGGTGTCGTGGAAACCTTCATCATGGAAGCCTATCTCCCTAGAAGTCAATTCAGAATCTTTCCCTCGATTGCGAAAGCTTCGTATTATGCCAGGTCCCAACGCAATTGATGAACAAACTATGGCTTCTCTCCTCTCTGCTCCACTCAAATCCCTTGAACTGAAGCATCAGGCTATTGAAGGCTTTAAGCATCTGATCCGTGCTCATATCCAAGAGCCATATCGGGATCTTGAGGAGCTTGTCGTTAATTCTGACAATGATATAGAGCTTGTTACGCAATTAATTCACAAGCACAATAAGCTGAAAAAGCTTTCGGTTAAGCAGAGTTATCGCATGTCGGGACGGGAAACTGATTTTGACCGTGTTTTAATTCCTGGTCTTGGAAAGGGTCGATTCATCAACCTGCGCTCTTTGTATATCCAATGGGGAGGACAGAACAAGGATTTTCATCGTGAAGAGGGCCAATTTGATATTCCGCCGGAGTCTCTGTCAACCATCTGCGAGCTCACAACTCTGGAGCAATTGGGTCTTCGTTGCGATGAACTGTCACGCGTCTTTGATCCGACGGACGAAGACGCCTTCTACGACAAAAGAACCTATCCGCAGTGGCTCATTGATCATGAGAATCTGCGGGCTCATTTAAAAAACCTCAGAAATCTCAAGGCATTGGCCATCCGAGGAGATACTTATACTCCGGAGTTACCTATTGAGCATACCGACTATTACCATCATTACGCAGCGGCGACTGAGGAAGAACTCAGAATCATGAGGGAGACCCCAGAGCTGGCGTCGTTCGTGGAGTCTAGACACGAATTAAAGATATCCTTTGAACATAGTCATCTGTATCACATGCTTGAGCATGCAAAGGAATATCTCAATGTGTTGCCGAAACTTGAATGGATGCTTTGTGGGCAACGACCGATGAAGTTCGTGGAGAACGCTGAGGGAGTCATCAAGCCCCATCCCATCGGCAACCAGAGGGATGAGTGCAAGACATATCTCGAAAGAGTCTTCGGTCTTGCTTCTGAGATCGAAATAGCATAGCACCTACAAGAAGAGATTGAAGGAAAAGATGTCATTCTAGTTTGGAAGTTTGTTGCCAATTATCAGTGTTCTTTTCGTATCGCTGCGGAATAGCGTATCTCTCTAATAGTTGCCAAATCGCGCCTAATTGCTACACCAATGGTCATCATGAGGTGCCTTGTACACATTGAATTTTGTAGAGTTTTAGATAGTAATAGTGACTTCTTATCGAGCATTTATTCTGCGAGAACTACATATCGTCTGAGTTGCCCACGATTGCTGGGTTGGATCGTTCAGGAGAATGAAAGCGAAAGCTGGAAATTATCTCGCGACTCATCTTATGCTTACCTATCATAAGCCATTATACATTTAATGAGATACTCACTTTTTTTGTTTTTTACGAATGCAGCGAAAGCGGCGTGAAACTGCTTTTGACATGCGTTATCTCGTCAATCGATACAGAGTTTGTCCAGTCATTTGTATTCAGAAAAGCCCCGTACATCATATAAAGACAGCACTGATGTATTCTATGGCCTCTCTTGAATTTGGACACATCTCAGCTGATCCAGTAGGGCTAGAACTACGGGCAAGTTAAGCGCGGGGCTTCTCACCTTTGTATATAGTGGAAGGACTGAATACGCAACAAGCGTAGATGGCGATACTAGTTGAACCATCAAGTCATCTATAGATAATACCCGCTGTATTCCGTACCTGTGGTCTTAGTGTTAGAGAATGGCAAACCTTGCGGGAGAAGGACTGGGTTTTCTTTTTTCCAGTTATCGGATTAAAAGAGGGGGTCTAAGACATGCTGACCTGGATATAATTTTCTTGGTTATATACACTCTCAATTTCTCAATTCATGCCATTTGTGCTCTTCAAACCATTTGTATTTCTTCTAGATCGTCACAATGCACGAGGAAGATGTCAACATTCTCTTATACTTGCGCGCCGTAGGCTTTAAGAAGATGGACCATTATGCTGAGTTCTGGCCCCGACATCGCTCCCTCCTACTAGACAAGGTCACAGCAGGCCGACCAAGGGCGTCGCAATGTCGACTGCTCCAATTGCCAGCTGAGATATTGGCCAATATTGTCGACTCAATTGCAGAAGACCCCGAGGCTTTATCTAATCTTGCACTCGTCAACTCAGACTGCCGCAACCTCGCTCGCGCATCCCAATTCTCCGAGGCCAAATTCAACTATAACATTTCCTTTCAACAGTCAGCATTGCTTCTTGGCAAGGAGATTGTCAATAAGTCGCCCGGACCTATTATCAGAGACTGTATCCGGCATTTCACCTACGCCCCTCACCACAATCAGATTGGACTTGTTCATTGGAACTTTTTTGAGATGGGCTTGACAATAAACCCAATTGTGACAATGAGAAGTGAAGATTACATCCAAGAGAGAATCAAAACCAGCCATCATTACAAAAAGGTTCGGCAGCTGGTTGCTGCAAATGTCAGCCAAATGCCCAACCTCGAAACCTTGGTTTGGCAGGATAATTTTCTCATGGATAAGGATACCTTCAAGTGGATCAGCAAATCAAGAGCCCATAATTTGGTTCTCAGACAAGTCGTCATCGCCAAAGCCTGGTCTCTTGGCCCTCCTATGACCCCATCCCCTTGGCCTTTACGGTTTCTGGACCTACATCTCACGTTGAAAAATGATGCTGAACGACCTATACGAAGCACTGATCCGCCGCAACCTCATCCAGCCAGCAACTTCTTCGAGACTCTATTTCCGCTTTGTTCCCCAACCCTTGAGTCCTTGAAGTGGGACCTATATTGGCCTATTGGCCCCTGGATTCCCTTGTCGCTCCCTGCTGCCTTTCCCCGTCTACGCACACTCCGCCTAGACTTGGACGTCCCAATCCTGGATGAAGCTGGTGCCGCTTCGCTACTCTCGACTCCTCTGAAGTCACTCGACCTACAATTTCAATGGCTTGATAAATTCGGACATCTTTTGAACAAGCAAGAGCCCTATAGGGATCTCGAAAACCTGGTGTTCCAAAAGGTTAACAAAGTCAAACCTATCGCAGAGTTCATAAGCAAGCACCCGCAACTTCAGAAGCTGTATGTTCAGCAGACCTACGAGTCGTCACAGGAAAGCTTTGACTTTGATGAAAAGCTGGTTCCAGCCCTCAAGAACAATCAGTTCAATAACATTCGCTCTCTTTATCTCGAGTGGGGAGGCCACCGCACCACTACTTCTGATGAAAAGTTCAAGTTCGACATTCCTACAGAGGCACTAAAAGTCATCTGTTTGATGACGAGTCTCGAACAATTGGCACTTGGTTGCGCTATTGGTAAAGAACTAGATAATTTCTATGAAGAATTCGTCAGTTACGGAGCTCGCATGCCTCAATGGCTCATCAACCACGAAAACCTTCAAAACAACCTCAAGAATCTGCAAAATCTCAAGAAGCTGGCATTTGTGCACGATACGTATCAGCCTCTGGATGAGGATTATGAACATACTTATTACTACAAAGCCCGTTTGCCCACCCCCGAGGACTACGTTACCTCAGGCGAGAACCCTGAGTTGGGGTTCTTCGTTGAGCCAGAGGGGTGGAATGATAAGGAAACAGTCTGGGAAATAGCCCATCTATGGCGAATGCTCCAACATGCTGAAGCTTACAGGAACATCTTGCCTAAATTGGAGTGGTTTCTCTTAGGGCAGCGACCTGTGAAGTTCCGATGGCACCCTGACGGTTACGTCGAGCCAATCCCCCTCGGCAAATCAAGAGATGAGTGCAGAACCTTTTCGAAAACCGCTTTTGGACTTGCTACTGAAGGGGAGTATGTTGAGTAGCTACTATAGAACGGTGAACTTGACGAAACCTTTTGCTATAGACAGTTGCTGGTCTATTTACCGCTGTGTGCATGCACGTAGCCTGCCCTGTCCTCAAAATCCACATAGTAAATCTTTTTGCTCGAGTATGGAGCAAAGTTTCCCAACTCCAAGGTGAAGATATTTGTTTGCCAGACCCTACCTCAAGATCCCAGTTCCAGCTCGTACATATTATCTTGGGATTATTCTTAATCACTATCATTGCCTTGCCGGAAGTCGATCAATGCCCAAGTAAAGAGCGCTAGCAAATTTACTGAAGCATGCTCCCAGGCAGCTGAGAGAACCATCCAAGAGTCTGAGGTGTAAGAATGCGGATTGAGATTGTCTTATTATCACTTTTCATAGCGTACCGAACTCCTTGTTTGTCGTTTGAAGCACTCTTAGAAGCCCGAAAACAGAGTAAACTACCACCTGATGATAAACAACTATCAATGTCGTTGATCTAGTCCCTTTCAAAAGTTGAATGAGAGGTCAGGGTGATGTATACGTCTTGGACAACAATGAAAGCGGTGGTCCAGCTTGGAAGTTGACTGCCCGATGTATCGATCATCGAGCCGCTGGTGAAAAGCTTACAAACACCAACTGAGATCTTGCCAATATCAGAATTCGTCAGATCGCTGCTTTTCTCAAGGACCTGCGCATTGAACCATGGTCTGTCGATAGTGACTTTCATTGCCTTGAAGGTAATCTTGATATCGGTGTTTTGGGTCGATAAATGGTTGTCTGCACCTTCGGCGGCGGGACTGATAGCTCCAGATTCGTTATCGGACAAGAGATTGCTTGACCATGCGAGGGTGAAGGAAGAAGTACTGCTGAGGGTTGTTTGGCTCTGCTGCGATGCCTGACTTTCAACAGCAAAACTTTCCCAGCCTGGTGTCATTGACAGGGCTCTGCCTATGGTGTCAAAATTCTGCTTCCTGGACTCCCGGAGCATATTTTGGTAGTTCGCAATGTCCACAGCCAAGGACTCGATTTGATCGTTAATCATTCTGAGTTCAAGAGGCCGGTCGTTACTGCTAGCCTGGGGGAAAATGGTCCGGGCACGAGCAAGTGCTTCAGAAGCTTTCTTAAAATCATTTTCGTTCTGCAGGAGCTTCAACTGCAGTTCAAGCAAAGACTTCCACTGCTCATCGCTCAGTGGCTGTTCCCAGACTTTCCGGAGTGATGTATTCAGTTCCGCCTTGTTCGTATCGTTCAACCCTTTTATGGCTGCTAATCTGTCCTGATTTACCTTCACAGCCTGAGCAAAATATAGGTTAATGCATGCAGTAGCTGAATCCGTAAAGCCTTTGGCGATTTCCCCTTCCGTGGCACTCATAGCAACCCTTGCATCGTCCACGGCCTTTTGCAGGGATTCGAAGCCATTGACCCTCATGAGTGCGTCTCGCCTTGTTTTGAGCAAGTTATACCGATGAGTGGCATCTTGCAGCTGGCTTCGTATGTTGTCAGTTGCGTCCTGTTGTACCAGATCCGCCAGGCCTTTCGCCCAGCTTCCGGGTGTAAGGGTAACAGGGTATATGTCCTCAGTGTCGTCAATGTTGCGGTATATAGAAAACATGAGTTTATCTTTCGCATCTTGAAGTGCTTCGCTGGCTTGCTCGGTGTTGGACTCATCAGCAGCCGCAAGGAGGCCAGAAAGGACTTGGTCATATCTCTCAGATAGCTTGTTGCCATTGGAGCCTCCAACAATATTGGATAGCTCGAGCATACCATCTGTAAGGCAGAACTCGGCCTCAGTGACGGAAGGCGGCTTGATCATCTGGGCAAGATTCGAATCACTCCCATTGTAATCAAAATCGCTTTTCTCCAGAGTTTGAGCAGGCACCTGCATTTGAAAGAGAGCCCTATCTTCAGGATCGAATTTCTTACGAATTGCATCGTAGATATTGCCCAGTAGAGGGTGTATCTTAGTATCCATTGTTGTAAGATAATGCGCGAGAAATCATCACTTGGGTCACAGACGGGGCCACAAACGTAGGAGTTTTGAGGTGTTGGTCGAAGCCTCTCGCTCAGAATCGACATCAGTGTGCTGGGGAGGGGTTTATTGAGCTAACTACTACAGTGGCTGAGACATGGTGTTGGTCTGGCCCGGCCTGTGGACTGCTTGACAATTTGACTAAGGTTCATAAGGGCCACCAAAGCAGACAATGGTCCAAGGAACAGCGGAACAGATCATCTAGGCTTGCCGTGATCTTGAACTCGTTAAACA
>PVPY01001073.1:0-32816 GCA_002982035.1 Fusarium algeriense | reverse complement strand
GGGTTGGGTGGGACAAGTGTGACCCTTGTAGCCTGGTACATCCAGCGAGCATCAAAGGTGTGCGCACACAGGGTAGTTAGAAACTGCTCCAGGGCCAACTGCGCCCTGAGCCCTTCTGCGAGCCATGGATGCCCCGAAAACCATGCCCAGGCCCAGCTATTTTGAGAACCGCTTGAAGCTTGGTGCTTGTGACTCTCCAGAAAGCCCGACAGCCTCGGTGGTTCCGGTTTGTCCCTGATCTGTTACCAAATCGTTTCTTGAGCCCCAGGCGAGCCATACTCATTCTAGTAAGAAGGCCCTGTTTCTTTGTTCAACTTTGTCCAACCATGGAGCAACGCATAGGCGGGAGTGCAGTTCCCCTTCTACCGCCGCTTCTTTTTGGCGTCTCTCCAAGCACGCCCAGCCTTGTCACCAACGCCACCCCAAAAAAAGAATACCGTACCCAACGAACCAGAGCCATACACCCGAGCAACTTGCAGACTCTTATCATTGAGTGGTGATTGGCTCTGGACATGTTCTGCATAATGCCTGTTATCTCACGTTGGGCTTCGACCGACGGCTTCAAAGCCGTTTCAGATATCTTCATCTCTGGTTGGCTGCTTTCTCTTACCGAACTGTAAATCGCTCATCAGTTCCGACTTTCAGGTCCTCTTCCATTTCCCCAGACCATACCAAATTGCAGTGTAGCTTTTCGGGATCATCCAGACTTTCAGGCACTTCTCCAGGTCTGCCCTGTCTTAAATTGAAAGCCTGTGTTCTCCGGCTTCGGGGATATGCGATGAGGTTGAATAATTGAATTGCTGGGGTCTTGCCGTCAATTAGTGTCGGTCCGGTCATGTCACTCGATTTTGCTCACCACTTCTTCCATTTCTCCTTGGATAAATCATAATTGATCTAGAACTGGAGGACTCCATTCTACCTGGTGGTGTCAGGGTTCTATTATTCCCGAGCTGAATCCGACTGGCTGCATCGAACGGTTCTTGCCAGTGGGTTCGCACGCACGAGACCATGAGGGAAGATAGAGCCCCTGATGATGCCAGGGGTTATGCATATTCCAGCAACTTAATTGACATGCCCTCATGTAAATGTATGGTAATGATAAAGCAGGCCAAGAGGTAGAATAACACTAAGGGGATTAGGGCGCGTTTGAGTGAATCAGGAGGAAATGCATGTTCAGAAATTTTCTTCGCAGCCGGGGCTCGTGTGAGCTCTCAGTGTAAGAGTTGCGCTGATCGTTCCTTCTCTGTGAGTGGAAGAATACTATCTTAGAGTAGGAGCGAAATATCAAAACTTTGGTTTGGGTAACTGCACAATGATTGGGACTTGCACCTCCCTATCCCTTGCACTGAAGTTGTCCCAGAGATGATCATAATCTTCTACGGTTTTACTACCTTTGTTAAACATGATGGCAACGTCTTCGTGAGTGTCTCTGATCTTTGAATGGTAAATGGCTACTCAAAGAGGTAACTCTCCTGCTCTATGTCCCACACTGTTGAGATGGAGATCTGCCGCCCCCGCAATCCCAGTTTTGACTCGCTGGAAAATTGTAAGACCAATCAGACTCAAGCTTGAGACTATTACACATTTAAATGAGCAACAGGAACTGATCCGATTCTGGGCTTACCCCAGGTTTCCGTTGATATCTTGCTATCTCTGGAAGAGAAAGAGCAATTAATCTCGATCACTAAAGGCCTCAAGTCTATTGGATCGCCAGAAGGGGAATGTCAATCGTTTGGCTTTTCTCGCTCCCACCCTCCCGTCCTCCGAGATCTGGAGAATTGGGTGATGGAATCACGTCCAGATAACTCGTTGCGCGAATGAGGTTGATTCTAGATGTCAAGATACCGTGCCGGGTTTTGGAAATCCAAATCTGTCGCTTTCGCATTGGACTCAGTGTTTACCCACCTCGGAGTCAACTCCGGGTTTGGCGTTCCGACATGCTGCGATTCACGCCGAGACCCGGCGGGGCATTGACGGGGGGGTGACGGACCTTCACCGGGGGTTGACCATGCCAAGCTGGAGTCGCTCAGCATATGTGTGCGTCTTGACGCAGTTCAACACCATCCAGTGGCGACGGGTAATGGTGGTTTAAATTTCATGATGGATCAAAGAGCACCAGAGGGGAAAGCGAGTTGCCTTTTACATCACTTTATTCTCATTGGTCTTGGCAGAAAGGGGCCAAGGTCAAGAATTACCCTTGACCTCTCAAAATGACGTCGCTAACCTGTGTTTCTACACACCCATGACGCTCTGTATGGGCACGTCCCAATACCAGCTAGCTACTGCCATGCCGCCAACGCTCATCGCAACCGCCATGAGGAAATTGACATCATTGTTGTCCAGTAAATCCCACCCGTTTTCAATGGCCCGTGATGGTCGCTGATCTCCAAAACTTGACTTGCGGTGCTTGTCCTTAGGATCGTAGACACCAGCATGAGCATCGTCATCGTCCGCAATAGCGGAACCACCAAGCTTCTCTTTTGCCTCACTCTGAATGGTCTCGGTTTCGGCATTCGAATGGGCGGCCGCGTCCGTAGCAGACTCGGCTACCAGGACGCGGTTACCGCCTTCTCCTTCGACAATCTTACCGGACCGTACGTCCCTCACTGACCGTTGGAATAGGCCACCCAAGAAACTATCCAAGACACTACCAAGAGCGCCCCAGATCACCATAAACCCCATGAACTTGCGTCGCTCCAGCATCGTCCATGGGGCACCTCCTGCGGGCGTTTGAGATGACTCCTCAGTGCAGCATGGCAGGAACATCATGGATGTGGTGACAATAATCATTGACCCCAGCAAACCTGCACCCAAGCCCAGCAACGTGACACCGCCGTTTGTTCCGCGAGGCACTTTTCGGAGTGTTGGCGATGTGATCAGTCGAGGTTGACCTGAGGACAGGATACCAAGCTCGGAGCTGAAAGTATCGGCCGCAACGGCCGCATAATTGGCAATGATACCAACGACCAGGAGGTCACCGCCCCATGAAAAGCATAGCGATCCCGTAGGATCCGGAGTATTAGGATCGGCGAGTGCGGCTTCTCGTTTTCGTAGTTGGTTCGCGTGGAGGATGGAGAGGACAGAGGCCATCAAGCTGTTGGCGAGAACTAGACGAGTGTCAGCCGATTGTGAATAGGTGTATAGTTTCAAGTGCTTACCTTGAACATGCGTTCTAGGCCCTTCTCCTCCAGATGTACCCTTTGAGCGTAGCGTATAGTTGGCCTTGATTCCTTCTTTGATCTGAGGTGTCGTCAGACATCTTCCTGGTATTCGTATAACGGGCGCAAATACTCACGTGTGTTACGCGCGTTCCGGCAAGGAAGAATACGCATAGGAGTGCAAATGGGAGATTCCATGGGTGGTAGGCGTGTGCGGCAGCTGTCAGAGTCGCAGCGAAGATGCCAGCGGGCGTTAAAGAGTTCTTACTCTTGGCGCGGTAGATGAGCGCGCAAGTTGCGGGGAGAGCATATAGCAATCTCATGACTGATGTACTCAAGTGCTTAGAATGTTGGGATTTCAGGGCGCAAAAAGTGAGCTGAGGTTGTCGTTGTACAGCTTCCTTATGGTTAAAACAATTGCACCTGCCTCTTCACAAGCCGGCGCTAGCAATTTGGAAGCTGACGTCAGCAAAGCGAATTTCGACAACGAAAAAAATGCCCAATCTAAGAGCACCTTTGCAGAGAGAGACGGCCTGATTTATAGTGCCTGATTTCCAGATAGCGTCGAAGCGATGTCTATCAAATTCTCGATTACTTAATTCTTTGTATACCCTCCATGACTAGCCCACGATTCCTAATACCACTAAATATGGATGATGGTTTGAGGTTGCATTGGGATTTTCAAGCGGCCGGTGAAGAAACGACAGGGAGATATGTTGTCTGTTTGCAAAATGCAAAAGAAAACTGAGTTTCACACAACCTATCTAGGGTAGTTGAACAAAGTTGTGGCAAAGGGACCACCCTAAATCTGAACGTCCTTATCTGAGGAAAAAGTCTCTGGCTAAAGCATGATACAAGATAGCTATCTGCCCCGATCTTGACTTTCTGGTATGCCTATTGATTTTGTTGTCTTCTCAACTCTTTGATGGATGGCTCAACCTCCTCTGACTTGTTTCCTTATCCAACTGGAGAAGCGCCGAAATACTCCGAGCAGTCCCACTTTTCCGGTCCGGAACCCCCGAGGCTGGCCCAATTCCAAAAATATATATTAAAGAACATACAACTTCATACAAGAATGGGATCCATAGGATAAGTGGATAAATTAGCCTCCAAGGTCAAAGAGTTATCATACAAGCGACTCTAATACTGGTTCAAATAGCTCATGATAATATCTGCAGTCCTGGAATCTGGCTCTGAGTTTTTCTTGCAAATTTCGAAAAGTCAATCACAAAGTTAAAGATACAATCTGACCCATTTAACCGAAAATCGTCTGGTGATAAGACAATCCAATTATCCTCCGCGGAAGGTTGATAAGGAACTTCAGTTTATGGTTCATGATTGTTGCTACGACACAGGCATGATGATCGAACTCTACTGTACTGATCAGTGATTATTGCCCTGTACAAAAGTTTGATAGATGAAACTATAGATAATATGATACACAGCGCCATTATCATGATTTCGGGTTTCTCTCCCTTAAGAATTGATTAAAATATATACATGATACAAATACTGATCCAGCGTACGCAATGCTCAATGTTGGGAAGACATCGATGCCGCCAGCGGCGAGTATCCAATTTTAATGTTCGCCAATAACCTAATAACACGCTTCATTCTGTTTCGTTTGATATCATCCTGTATTCGACCAATGCCCGAAACTTCCCTAGCCATCCGCTTGAGTAAAGTCAAGTCTCATCCATGTCTAGTGACTGGAAGGACATATATGGTGCATCTGCTGCACTTGTGGGCGGCCAAACCCACTGGCTATGTTGAATGGAGACTGGGCCGGTGGCCTCAAAATTCATCATAGAGGGGGCTTGCGAATACCACATGCTCTGCATAGGAGTTCCATCCTGAATCCCTTGCTGGACAATAGGAGGAGAGTTCATGTTGGTGGACATCATTCCCTGGGTAAAGGTCTCGTTGATTGGCCATTTGCTCATCTCAAATGGGGTAAAAGAGTGATTTGATACACTGGTAGAAGAGCTTGACGAAGATGGCATAGACGAAGATACCCTCGAGGAAGCCTCAACCCCTTGAAAGGGGGACGGCATATCATTCAAAGCTTCATTATTCGCGATGAAGCCATTCGAGGGCCTGATATTGCTCTGAGGGGAATGAGAAACGGATCGCATAGTTTTCATTCCCGGCTCCAACAATCCTAGCGCATTGGTAGTGCTATTGTTGCCGAAAGCACGAGCACATGCCTTGATCTGTTTCTGTGTACTACGCAAGGCTGTACTCTGGTAGAATCGCTCGTCTTTGCTGATTGTATACAAGGAGTTTGCCAAAGAACAAAGGCGATTATCCCAGTCGGGACGGAAGTAACTATGATCGAGACTAAGCCCTAGATTGTCTCGAATGAGATTGAAGGCTCTGGAACAAGTGTCCAGAAGGCTACAAAGCGCTTTGGAAAGGGGTTGCTGGAATGGAGAAGTTGAGCTGATGTTATGACGGAGTTGATTGGTAGTTGGCGACAGTGACTGTATGATTTGTTCTATAGACGAGCAGAATTGATGAACAGTCTCAGCCGGAACAATCACGTGCTCGTAGAACGAACCGTTCTTGGGGAAGAGAAACTGAACGATCATGGTATGGTGAAACACGACGAGTAGTTGCCACAATCTGTCATCTTGACCTTTGGCTTTCGGGTCCTCTGTATTTGTACCCCTAAAAGAGCGTATAGCTTCTTTGCAGATACGGACGCCATGTTTGGATGCAGCTTGGTCTGAGGTTTGGGAGAATAGGTATGTAACCGTGCTGACAACATGGGCAAGTGGCCGCATTTCCCGAATGTTGCTCTTTTGCTTTTGTAAGGTATTGAAGTTCTCAGAGACGAGGTCAAGCTGAACGGAGACTGAAGTGGTCTCTGTCACGGGGAGAGTATCGAGGGTAAATGTCGATGGAGTAGTATCGGGTAAAACTCCTGCTTGTATGGAAGTCCAGATGTGAAGGGAAAAGGTTGTCCACCAGAGATTAGAGACAACCTCTTTCTCAACATCAAGAACATCAACACCATTTATGCGACTGGAGTTCGGTTGAGAGACATCTTTCGACATACAGTCCTTGATCTCGGTAACCAGCTTGCTCGCAACTTCGATGTAGCAGACTGCTCGGCGGAATTCGTGCGAGGATAGGGCGTTCCAGGCCAACAGTACCAAGGCCTGAGCTGTGGTGACCCCTTTGTAAACTCTTGTAGGAACACCAGAGTATACAACATCGTTGTCTTCAGAAGGGTGATAGCAGGGTCTCATTTGCAGTTGAGTCTTAGCCCACTGCAAAAGTTCATGCCCACGAGCAACAGTAGAGTCCTCTCCAACAATGAAGCTAGCATCGGCAAGCATTACTGCCATGAGGATTTCGTCGCATGTATCTTCGCGAATTTCTCGAAGGAGCAACGTCTTGGAAATGAGAAATGTTAGGGGATGCGCAGAGAACCAGACGTCGATAAGTTGATTGCGCTGTCGGTGACTAACGGTTGACAAAGGACTGCAATACGCCGAAGGGTGGTCGAACATGTTGGTAGAAGCATCGTTGGATAATCCACATCGAATGAATCGGTTACTTGGCTCATTAGACTGGGAAGACCCCAAGCCGCTGTATGTCTGACCGACAGAAGCGACAAGGTCGAAAGCAATTAAGGGTAAAAGGCCAGTACATCTGACCTCTGTCTTATCTGGCCGTTGCTGAGTTTTGCCTACTTCTCCAAAAAGCAACTGGGAAAACTTGTCCTGAAACATCTGCTCAAGGGATGCAGCAAGACTCTCAACACCATCCGCCAACGGGGCAAGATCTTCTTGTGTTCTGCCAGGAGACATAGAGGAGGCAGAATTGGCAGAACATGATCGCCTTCTCTTGCTATCGGGTAGTTCATGTTCACTTCGCACCTGTAAAAGATTGTTGGCCTTGGTACTGTCGAAACTCAAGTTCCTCCCCTTTGGTCGTGGAGGTTCAAAGTCGTAAATACAGTCGGCACCTTGCTTGCGACAAGCCTCGCAGATTGTTTCGTTGGAACACTTGATTTTTCTCGCCCGACAAAAAGCACAAGATCGTCTTAGGGGATGTTTTGAACTCATTCTGCTCAATAGGTATAACTGTTGAAGATTGGGTAACCATATGTCAACAGATCTGGGGGCCAGAGGAACCTGACAGTTCTGGGGAATTTGCAAAAAGTGATACGGCCTCGGAAAAACGCAAAACAGATGATCTTTGTATGAGGTTGGAATGGCGTCGGCTGCCTGGGTTTAGTTTCGAAATAGAGTAGCCTCAACAGGAGCTAAACAAGCCCACACTGTAGGGTTTAGATCAGATCAACGCTCAGGGCCTCCAGGAAGGTTTCTCCTCTCATTGGCAGGTAATCTTAGAAGTGGCCGAAAAGCTTGTCAAGCATCCATGTCAAAGGACTGCATCATTTAGGGCTGATAGCCTCGATAGGGTGGCAGTGGCAGTGTTTGGGTCATGAAGCACCACTCTGCTGGTAACTTGGAGGGAGAGACCTACATTAACTAATAGAGAGACAATATTTTTGGATGAATCGAGCAAGCGGCTGAATATGACGCATAGACCGAAGGCAGTGTAGACAAGCGTCAGATGCATTCTAATTTTGAGGGTATCACATCAAACAAGAAATGTCCAGCACGTTGTCAGGCTGCCTACAAGGCATCTTGGTGGATACGATGTCATTAATACGGCTTACTTTACATTGTATACGAAAATTATCGATATGCGAAGCTTGGTCTTACTGTTCTTTGTGTAGCTCTCGTAAGTCAGACCAGATCCTTGGTTCAACAACACGAGAGCTTCGCTGTGAATTAGACAAACAGGATCTCCAATTAGGTTATAATCGATGCTAGCTTTTTTGGATCATACTTAACTTATCATAGAGAAGCGTATCGCATTGCCTGCCTAAAATGGAACTTGAGATAGTCCAATGTCTCGTAGCAATAACTTAATTTAGACCCTCCGAAGCTGTACGCAGTTCAAAAGAAAACACTGTACGGAAGGTTGCGTCAAGCCTCGACTTGTTACCTGTCATGTTCCCAGAACAGAGGAGAAACAGGACCGCTGCTGCGGTTTATCCTCCAGCATTGGCCTCACTCAGCATCTAACGCGGAGCAAAGGTGACCTCAATGGGCGGTAAGGGGTCAAACGGTGCCGTTTCTTAGTCTCAGTGTGGCGCCGAGCCATTGGTTCTCGCATTGTTAGTTTAGTTGGGCTGAGTCTTACATGGCTTTCTCGTGGCTATCTGGTTGTGACCAATGATGAGATCCGAATGTGCCTCCCCATGCAATAGGATTCTCAGCTGAGTGACATGTTTGCTTTTTTAACATGCATGCTGTTAATGAGAACATGTCGGTTGAGCTCGGCAGTTGAACTCTTCATATGACACGAGATTTCCACGAAAAAAAATCCATTTGCAATAAAACAATCATCTTTCAAAATTACTTCATAAAACTCGAATCTCAAATAAAGTTGATGCATCTCCAACAACCCCCCCACACGGAACGTCGTCATGCCGGAGGCCCATGGTTCGATTAGTTCTAGACCCTGCGCCAGAGATATCAACGGGAAATTCCGATGCTGTCAAGTCACACTCACCCTCACACTAATAAAAAGGCTTGATATTGTGGTGGTAGAGTTACTGGCCAACCACCCGGTTCCGGTTCACCTAACATTAGATGGGCGCTATCTTACAATTTTGTGGCTGTATGCGACATGCACAATGGCAAATTCCGTTGACGCCTACCACGTAGGATGCATGATGAGTCTTCATTTCCAGCCAAGGCAGAATTCTCGTTCAGCTATGGTATTCGCATTGACAGTCACATTGGGGAGCCATAAATATGCTTGCCCTGTTCCGGTAGGATTCAACTCAAATCAGAGACATGAGGGTGACACAAGAGACTTCATAAATAGTCCAAATCAAAACTTGATTTTAATGCCAATTGGCACATGATTGATATCCGCTAAACCAGTCCCGCACCATATGTTGAAATGTCACGCCCTAATGCTTCGCCTTCCCATCCGCTCCCACGTTGAGTTGAGGGAGTACAGTACCATGTACCTCGCTTCCGACTAAAGTCCATTATGAAAAAGAGTGCTTTTAGTTTAGAAGAGACCTTCGATCTCACCGGTCTCAACATTGATATCAACGTTGAGATAGCCAGGTGCTGTTGGTAAACCGGGAATTGTCTGGATATCAGCAGCAAGGGCGTACCTAGTAATTTGTTAGTTACGTTACATTACGTTCAAAAAAGCAAATAAGCTTACAGGTATCCTGCTCCGGCAGCCATCCTGACATCACGAATAGGGATCGTAAAGCCAGTAGGAGCACCCTTAAGGTCGGGATCGTGAGATAGAGAATATTGTGTCTTGGCCACGCAAATGGGCAGGTTACCATATCCTTGGCGGGTGTACGTATCGACCTTCTTCTGAGCGAGCTCGCTCAACTCGACCTTCTCGGCACCGTACATCTTCTTGCCAATAGCCTCAAGACGCCCTTGAACAGTACCCTCAAGATCATAGGTGAGCTTCAGGTCCTTGGGCTTCTGAGAAGCAGCAATAACACCGTGGGCCAGGTCAACAGCACCCTTACCACCCTCGGCCCAGTGGTTAGCCAGGATAGCATCCTCAGCACCTGCCGAGATGGCCTCTTCGCGAATGACAGCGATCTCGGCCTCCGTATCAGTGGCGAATTTATTGATAGCAACGACAACAGGGATGCCAAAGGATTTAGCATTGGCAATCTGCTTCTTCAGGTTCACGCAGCCAGCGCGCAGAATGTCAACGTTCTCCTCCTTGTACACGGGGCTGAGGGCAGCACCGGGAGCAATGGGGGGTGCACCGCCATGAACCTTGAGGGCTCGTACAGTGGCAACAACGACAACAACATCGGGAACAAGGCCAGAAGTTCGGCACTTGATGTTGAAGAATCGTTCACCACCCATGGTAAAGTCGAAACCAGCTTCGGTAACGACGTAGCCGGCCTTCTCATCGTGGTCCTCGTCAGGCTCGGTACCGGCAAGCTTCAGGGCGAGCTTGTCAGCAAGGATAGAGCTTTGACCGATGCTGATATTGGCAAAAGGACCAGCATGGACAAACACAGGAGTACCCTCAAGTGTCTGCATGAGGTTAGGCTTGATAGCATCTTTCATGAGAGCAGTAAGAGCACCGCCCGCACCAATATCGTCGGCAGTGACTGGGTCACCATTGCGTGATGTAGCTACCACCATTGAGCCCAGGCGCTCACGCATCTCAGCCAGGCTGTTGCTGAGTGCCAAGATAGCCATACACTCGCTAGCAACAGTGATATCGAAACCAGTCTCTCGGATCTGGCCCTTTTCAGTGGGGGCGGTTCCGACTGTGACTCCTCGAAGGTGACGGTCATTAACATCCAGAACTCGTCTCCAAGTAATGGTCTCGGGGTCGATATCTAATCTGGCGAATCGGTGAATCTCGTCTTCAGTCAATTCATCAGGGTTGGTCTTGTCAATTCCGAGCTTCTTTAATCGGCGGAACATGACGGGGGCGAATTTCCTCTGGCCATTCTTTGCGGGGACTAGTCGCTTATACAGAGGACCGTCCTTCTGAGTATTCTCGTGGAAAATACGAGTCTCAATAGCAGCTGCCAACAAGTTATTGGCAGCTGTGATGGCATGGATATCGCCAGTAAGGTGCATGTTGAATTCATCCATAGGAATCACCTGACTGTAGCCTCCTCCAGCAGCACCTCCCTTGATACCAAAGGTGGGACCTTGGCTAGGTTGTCGAACGTTGGCAAAAGTCAGACGTCCAACGTGAGCTCCGAGAGCTTGAGCCAGGCCCATAGTTGTGGTAGACTTGCCTTCGCCCAGAGGTGTGGGGGTAATGCCGGTGACAACGACATAGCGACCGTTTCTTCGGTGCTCCAGTCGCTGCAATAGGCCAAGGTCAACCTTGGCCTTGTATGCACCATAAGGCTCCAGCTCGTGGGGAGCAATGCCAACCTCAGCAGCAATGCGTGTGATTTCCTTGGGGTTTTGCGCTCGTGACACAGCGATATCCGAAGGAACAGGCTCCTCCAGTTTCAGGGGTAGGGGAATGGTCTTTCGAAGCTTCTGAGATTCGAAGTACCATGTTGTAGCATCGACAACATTTTGCATCAACATAGCAACGGTCATGGGTCCAACTCCACCAGGAACGGGGGTGATTGCTGATGCAACCTCAACAGCGGCGGCGTAGTCGACATCACCAACAAGTCGTTGACCAGACTTTTTGGTAGCATCAGGCAAAAAGTTGGTTCCGACGTCAATGACGACGGCACCAGGCTTGATCCAACTGCCCTGAACGAACAGAGGCTGGCCAATAGCAGCGACAACGACATCTGCATTCTTGACGTACTCCTGTATGTTTTGCGTCTTGGAGTGGACAACGGTGACAGTAGCGTCAGCGTTTCGCAATAGGTAGCTCACAGGGCTACCGACAATGTCACTTCTTCCAAGAACAACCGCGTTCTTTCCCTTGAGGTCAATTCCCGACTCCTTAAGAAGGATCATGACACCCTTAGGTGTGCAGGGCACAAAAAGAGGCTTGCCGCCCCTCTTGGCCAGTTCTCCGATGTTCTTGGTGCCAAAGCCATCAACATCCTTCTCATCTGCCACAAAAGATGTGACAGTATATTCGGAGATGTGCTTAGGAAGAGGCAACTGAACTAGGATACCATGAACAGTAGGATCATGGTTGTACTGTCGGATATGATCAAGAAGCTCCGCCTCTGTGATAGACTCAGGGTAGTGCAGCAACTGGCTATCGATACCAGCCTTTGTGATGAGTCAGTGAATGTGCCTTACTAAAACTTCATTATGACTCACCTCTCCAGCAGCCTTGAGCTTCATGCGAACATAAGTAGCTATATCGCGGGGTTAGTGATGAGATGGTCTCATGATGGCGGGGCAGAATTATCACGAACAAGAGTCTGAACGATCACCCACTGTGAAACAATTGAGTCAGCGTTGAACAAATAGAGTATTACGAGTAAATTGGCCATACCTTGGATGATCTTGAGGCATGGCTTGAACCTAGGGTTGAGCTTCTGCTTTTCAGTAACCTCGGCGCAGAGCTTCTCTCGGATGGACTTGGCAATAGCATTGCCGTCGAGCTTTGCAGCAACCATTGTAGTCGAAGAAAAAAGTCTTTTCTGGTGTACGAATGAATGAATAAAAGACAAAGACTTGGACTCGACAACAGAGGTTGAAACAAAGTTGTATCGTCGTTTGTTGACTGAGAGGCAGTCGTTGTATATGAAGTGGGCTGTCGGGTTGTGAGGAGGGGCAGTCCGAATAGCGGCGTTCACGAAAGGCACGGTCGACACGGAAGAAACGACCGAACACGTGTGAAGGGAAGTTTGCCTGTGCGACTTTGTGCGTAAACACGCCTGTGGGTGGGTGAGAATCTGACTTCGTTGGGACCCGCCTAAATCTATTGCGGGTTCGGCTTGGTGCGTATACAGTCGGCAGCTCAGCCGTTGATGTCCAAGGCTTATTCTCGTTGCATATCGTGATATCGGTATCGGTATCGATAACGTTGAAGATAGAAACCGTAAATGCCGTTGTTGTCTCGGGATCACTCGGGAACTATTCGATTTAAACGACCCGGCACAACGGAGGACCGTGCCGTACATGATCAACTGGAATATAATTATAGTCCTAGATGTGTATGGTGTTAGACCCAATGCCGAACAATCTCCTGATGCCCGACGGATCAATGGCGAGAACATATACATGTAGATCTATGCAATGTAATGCAAGCCTTTCTTTGAGGAAATGTTCTAAGTCTTAGTTGAAGAAGAGACCGGAAGGGAAATCATCGACCAGCAACACAATGTTGGTTGATGATGGGAATAATACAATATTGTACAGTAACACTGAGTCTTCAAGTTGGTAGGCTTATTATTTCGAAGATTCTTTCGTCAAATGCAACTCTCTTTGCAACTCGTCCATATTCGAAGACTAGATCAGTCCACGGAGCTGGCCGGTTGTGTGACTGACTTTGCATTAACGGAGGATTTGATACGAGAAGAACATGTCTCGTAAATGGGACATCAAGGTGATTCAAAAATTCAGGACCAATGAGATGATGGGTCGTTGCGTTGTGATGCCTTCAAATTTGAAGTGGTCTTACACCGAGATTGATACTTCCAGGATTCTAGAATTTTACCCGACTTGTTGATGCCTCAGGACGATTCGCCGAGAAGTGAGCTGAGACCAAAAGAGTGTCATAATTTGAATCAACTTCAATGTTCTTACTAAATATTACCCAAATATGACTCTTGAATCCTTCATGACTCTTCTCAGACTAATATTAATCTATGATAACTTGAAATAATAGGCATCACAATGTGCCAAACATGGTTAAACTCAACTTTAACACCTCTTCCCTACAAATCAGGCATCAGCCCTGTGCCCCTCACAGCTCAACGTAAGGCGGGGGAAGTGACTTCAATTCCTTGCCCCACCAAAACGCACAACCGCCAAAAATTCCATCGCGAAAGCCCTCGCCATATAACCAGCCGCTCCGAATCTGCCTCCGCCATCAACCCCTCCTAGTGCCCCTATACAACGACAATATGAGGCCCATTCTTCTTGCCGGGCACGAGCGTGCGCTCACTCAAATTAAGTATGTCTGAGTCTTGTTTTGTCTCTACATATCTGCGATATTGTCACAAATAAGAGGGAGAAGAATATCTTACTTGATACAAACCTTGGGAATAACTTCACCTGCAATCTTGACTAACCTCTAACTACAGATTTAACAAAGATGGCGATCTCATCTTCTCCGTCGCAAAGGATCAGCAAATCTGCGCCTGGTTCTCCCACAACGGCGAACGACTTGGAACCTACCACGGCCACGTCGGTGCCATCTGGACTGTCGATGTTAACCCCACCTCGACTATGATCGCCTCCGGTTCTGCCGATAACACCATCCGTCTCTGGGAAGTCAAGACTGGTCGCCTCATCAAGACTTGGGAGTTCCCTACCGCCGTCAAGCGAGTCGAGTTCAACGAAGATGCCACCAAGCTGCTAGGCGTTACCGAGAAGCGAATGGGTTACCTCTCCAACATCGTCGTCATCGACATCAACCCCGATCTCAACGCTGAACAGACCGACGAGAAGGCTCTTACCATTGTCTGCGACGAGAGCAAAGCCACCGTTGCTGGCTGGAGTGCCATTAGCAAGTACATCATCGCCGGCCACGAGGATGGTAGCGTAAGCCGATACGATGCCAAGACCGGTGATCTTCTCGACAACGTTCCCGTTCACGAGCTCAACCAGCCCATCGTCGACCTTCAGTGGTCTCCCGACCGTACCTACTTTATCACTGCATGCAAGGACAAGACTGCCAAGGTATGTCTGATCGAAGTATCCCAAATAACGAAATACTAACATGTGAAGCTTATCTCTGCCCGCGATCTCGAGGTCCTCAAGACCTACACGGCCGATACACCCCTCAACAGTGCAACCATCACTCCCAAGAAGGAATTTGTTATCCTTGGTGGTGGCCAGGCCGCTATGGATGTTACCCGAACTTCTGCCCGTCAGGGTAAGTTTGAGGCCCGTTTCTACCACAAGATCTTCGAGGACGAGATTGGTCGTGTACGAGGTCACTTTGGTCCCCTCAACACTGTCGCTGCCGACCCCACAGGCAAGAGCTACGCCAGCGGCGGAGAGGATGGATACGTGCGAGTTCACCACTTTGACAAGGGCTATTTTGACTTCAACTATGAGGTCGAGAGGGAACGAATCAACCGAATGCAGTAGATGCGTTCTTTTCCTGTGTGCTTGCATAGTACGGCGTTTGGGGGACAAACAAATAAATCTTTTTGTTCAAATGGGGCAAAAAATAAACGGGAGCTGGACGTGATGGAAAAGAACTGGGAGTGTATAAGGGGAGATAAGAGGATGACATATGGGCTTGTAATTCTTACCATCTCTCCAGGGTTTAGGGAAAGGTCGAAATTGCACGATTGATCACGTTTCTACGACTATGGATATGTCCACCCTTATTGATCATGCAATCACGACAATCATGGTTCGCTACTTCACGTCGAGTTAAAGATATCAGGCAGACAAGCAACCAGACACGGTTCTTCTGCTCTTAAGTAACTCTTTATACTGTACCATCAACCGTTTTCGCGCCTATCCTCCCACCCGCCGAGACATCGTGTGATGCATGTTCCATCATCCCCTGGTACTAGCGGCCATGCTACATTAAGCAAATACGTACACATTGGCTTCTCTTATAAGTCCTCAAAGCAACCAAACGCCAAAAAGTCTATTCTTTGTCCACCCAGCATACTAAAGCTTCTTTGATTTCCCTCACTTCTTTTTACCCTTCTTGCCCTTAGCAGAACCTCCTGCGGATACGGTAGAGGCAACACTAGATGCTCTTGACGGAGTGGCTGAGCTGTTCTTGCTAGATTTGACGGACTTGACATTATCGAGTGCCTTGTTCTGTAAAACATGTTAGTCATAGACAAAAGACAAGTACAATCACTTATTGACTCACCTTGACGCCGTTCTTGGCCTTCTTCTTTGCTGGTGCCATTCCAAGAATGCTATCCTCGTCATTTTCATCATCAGGCTCTCGCTTGGATTTTCCATTCACTCCATTTGAGCCACGAGCAGGAACGTCTTCAAACTCTTTGACAATAGTAGTGATCAAAGTAGTGCATCGACGGGAAAGCTCAATTGGTGTTCGACTGAGGAAGAACCAATCAAACCGGAACAGAGGTGACTCTCTAATGTCGTCTCGCATCTTTTCGTAAAGGCCTTCCGAATCAATTCCATATCGATCGAGTAGGACTAATAGGAATCGGTCCTCTTCCTCAGTATATACCTTTTTGTTCGTGGTTGAGACAGAATAGTTGATCTTGAGCTGCTGCAGAGGGACACGGTATTGTTGCATTTTCTTTCTCAAGAGCTTTTGGTGATGACCAATGCGGCGAGTCCGCTCCTCACCATCTTCGATAGTTTTGATATATTTGGGGTAGTCGGCGATCTCAGTGTAGCGTTGCCAAAAGACCTTTGCATAAGCCTTGATTTCTGGGGCTGACTTGCTGTCGATCTCGTTGGAGATACCTTCGTAGTCGGTTCGTCCGTATTTGCCTGATCCGTTGACGAATTGTTGAAAGTCTCGCTTGTTCCAGTCTCCGAATCCTTGCAATGACAGTTTTTCTTTTTCCTCTCTTTCCTCCTCAGTCAAAGGCATAGCATTGTCAATCTCCTGCTGGTCGAGGGCTCTCTCAGCCTCTCGTTCCTCGAGAGTTTCTTCCTCACCGTCAGGTAAAGGAACCTTATACCCGACCTCTTTTCGGTAGTAAGCAGTCTCCCTATCTTGGAGATCTCGCAGACGTGGTGGATAAAATTGATAGTCGTGAACAGGAACCTGCTTAGGTGCTCGGGGTGCCTTTGGTTTAGCATCAGCCTTGGGGTTGGGATACATAGTTTGTCGAAAGTACTTGTCCATCGAATATGACTGTTCCTTTCGCTCTCGCTTGGCAGGGTTGATCCAGGTCATGTTGATGTTCTTCTTTGCGTTGGCAAAGTTTTCGCCATTCCATTCGTAGGCAGACTCTGAGGTGAACTTTTGCAAATCATCAATTCCCAGCTTCTCATACTTTGCGTTCAGCTCCTTGGTTCGGTTTTCACCTCTTGCGAGGATCTCGTCGATATCGTCATCACCAACTTCGCCGTCCTTGGAGGCCATGTTACCAGTAGGTCCCTTGGACTGGAAGACCTTCTCAGCACCGTGCTGAATCATGGAAAGAAGCTCATCCTTGTTAGCTGCGGCTTTGGCGGCTTGTTGGGCACGACCTTGTTGAATAACCAGTTGATCCAGTCGTAACTTCTGAGCGGCTCTCTCTAAAACCTTTTCTTCGATGGCGTTATCTGTGACAAATCTGTATACAACAACCTGCTTAGTCTGGCCAATACGATGGGCTCGGTCCATGGCTTGAAGATCGGCTTGAGGATTCCAATCACTGTCATAGAGAATGACAATATCGGCAGTCGTCAAATTAATACCCAGACCACCAGCACGTGTTGTAAGTAGGAAGACAAACTTTTCCGAGCCAGGTTTGTTGTACTCATCAATAGCAGCAATTCGATCTTCATGTGCTGTGCCACCATCAATTCGGCAATACTTGTACTCTCGGAAAACGCAATAGTCTTCAAGGATATCCAACAATCGACTCATTTGAGAGAAGATGAGAACACGACTACCCTGCTTCTGAAGACGCTTGAGGAGTTTGTCGAGGACAGCCATCTTGCCAGCATTGTAGATTAAATGCTCATCGGTTGTGTAAGGAGGTCCAGGTTCAGCACCTTCGAACAGATAGGGGTGATTACAGCATTTTCGAAGCTGCATTACGATGTTGAGTAATCGTGTCTTTGACTCTCGTTTGCCACCAGCACCGTTAACAGCATCGATGTCCTTCTCCAGGATCTTCTGGTACCATTTAACTTGCATCTCCGACATGCCAAGATAAACGTTCACTTCTTTCTTAGGCAACAGACTCTTCTCCACGTCGCTCTTCACGCGACGCAGCAAAAAGGGGCGAAGAACTTTGTGTAGTTGTTGAACAACTGTATCTTGATCACGGTCTTGTCCAGAGAACCATTGGTCAAATGCTTCGGAGTCACCGAAAACGTCGGGGAGCAAGAAGTTCAGAAGAGCCCAGAGTTCGTGCAAGTTGTTTTGTAAAGGTGTGCCGGTAATAAGTAATCGATTTCTGGAGGTGAACAATCGGATAACCTGTGACAGTGATGACTCTTCGTTCTTGATACGATGTGCCTGGAAATGTGTTAGCAAATGAAATACTTATTCGTTTCAAATAACCTACTTCGTCAATAATGATATATTCCCAAGCAAATTTCTTCAGATGCGCTTTCTCTCGAAGCACCATCTCGTAACTGGTAATGCAAACATCAAACTTTTCGTCGACAAGCCGATCGTTGATGAGGCTCTGTCGCTCATCTTTGGCACCCTGAAGCACCAAGACATCGACCTCGGGTGTCCATTTGGCAAACTCTCGCTTCCAGTTGTCGAGTGTTGACTTGGGCACAATGACCAAATGTGGCCCAGTAATGTCGAGGATATGTCGCAGGTAACCAAGAAAAGAAATTGTTTGCAACGTCTTTCCGAGACCCATTTCATCAGCAAGAATACCAGAAATACCATTCTCGTGTAGGGAAATGAGCCAATTGAGACCGGCAATCTGGTAGTCTCGCATTGTGCCGTGGACAAAGGGAGGAGATTCTCGGAAGACTGTCTCAGCGGAACCGCCATGCTTCTCATCTTTCAAGAGCTCGGCATCTTCTTCAGCTTCGGTACGTCGACGTCGCTCGCTCATAGCGCCCCCTTGCCTTCCAGCACCCTTCTTGCCACGCGCAGATTCAGCATTTTGTCGATCGATTTCGGTCATGATGTCGCGAATCTTGGGGTCCGGGTTTGTCTCAATGAAATGACGGAATAGGTCGGTGAGGCCGAGCAGGTATCGAAATCGACGAATAGTGTCATCTTCCTGCAGTCTTGGTTAGAATGTCTCGAATTGCAGCCTCGCCTTGGAGTGCAACATACCTTGGATTCACCTAATCGATCGTGCTTCTTGCCAAAAATGCTGCGACGAAGTTGGTTGACTTCTGTGCGGCGCCTGCGGCCATCTCCAGTAGGCTCTCCAGCGACGCTGCTGGCAGTGGTGCTAGGGTTTTCGGTATCAGTGTAATCGGGAGTCTCATCAACTTCCTGAACAAAATCATCAGCATAAGCTCTTACTCGGGAACGAATAAAAATTCACAAAGTCGACTCACCATCTCTTCTTCCTGTCGATGCTCCTGCGCGTCAGACATAGACGCGTCAGTATCGACAGCGTGTGCTCGAGAACGAGGTGCCATTGCGAACGGATTTGATAAACCTCTTTACGCGACTGGCGTCCAGAAGACGCGTTTTTGAGAGGTTGCAATGTGAAGCGGAGGTCAATGCAAGTAGGCCTTTGAGTTTTGTAGGGTCTTGTGTGACTTTGGAGGAAGATGCGATTTAGTAATGACAGCCACGTCGCTTGAAGGTTTGAAAAGAAAGCGTAGATGTGGTTGTGAAGGTGTTGGCGGGTAGAATCTAAACGGTCACATCGAAGGGGGCCAATCTGGGCTAGCGGCGTGCATAGACCCTTGTAAATGGTAGTGGGCCCACGATGCAGCGAGGGAAGAAAGGATATTCCGACAAGTATTTAACGACGTCACAATAGTTTACTGTTTATACTTAGGAACGCACTCTAATGTTAAAAACAATAACATTTCTCATTTATAAAGTAATCTTATCTTATGAACTCATATGAGTACCAAATCTGAAGACACTTTGGTAAGCCTGTACAGTAGAAGCTTGTCCAAGCTTCACAAAGTCACGTGACTGCTATCCCCCCACATCTACAGAAAGGTACCGACCCCTCGGTTAGTGCCGTCCATCAGGCTCTGCCCATGCGCCATTGAGGTGGATGTGATCTGGGCAAACGCTTCGTGACCCCAACCCTGATTCCTTGCCAACTATCTAAGGAACATAGCTCTTCAGAAGCAACATCCCAGCTTGTCTGACTCTTTTGTGTCACAAAATACATAACGTTTTCTCTCCTATCCAGGGGCACCTTCTGATACCAAACCTCCTCTCTTTTAGTTACAAAGTGAGGCGATTTCCCCCTTCACGTTGCAAATCATCTCTGACTCTTCATTTCCAGTTTTCCACTTCCCCCTCGTCGCTTAATCACGATGGAGCCTATGAGGGGCGTTTCCGGTAGCATGGGCAAGCAACCTGCTCAGCAAGAAAGCCCCGAACAACTTCTTGATGTCTTCAAGGCAGCCGCGCTGTCGGTAACCAAGCTCTACAAGATCTCGGCTGCGGGACAGTCAAAGGCTCGTGCCGATGGATACCAGGATTGTCTCGACGACCTTTTGCAGTTCTTGGATAAAGAAGGAATGGGTCTAGGCGATGGAGAAGGATGGAAGATCCGGAAATGGGCAACAGAAAGGCTCGACGGACGTGAGAGCAGCTCTCTAAACACCGAGAGCGAGGACGAGGTTGAAAAGGCAGAAACAGCCTCATCACCCGAACTAACTCGAACGAGTGTCCCTCTTCATCCGGCGAGCCAAATGCGAACCGACTCTGCACCGCCGAGCATTCCTCCTATTGTCGAACAACCTACGCCCATAGTCGTACCATCTCAAGACAACTTTACTTTTCAGTCATCACACCCTTACCCGAATATCGCTACCCTAGACTTATCTGACTCAAGACCTCACGATGACCTGCCTGCTCCTACACGACCAACGAAAACTAGGCTTGCGGGTGGTCCAAGTCGATCATGCCCGAGGGGTCCGGGACACCTGGTACAAAGGGCTGGGACTAAACGCAAGTTGAACTTTGAAGAAATTTTCGATCTCGGTAGCCTCAGCGGAAAGGATCCTTTCGGAAATGGAGGCAAGCGCGGTCGACACGCTTGATTTTTCAGCGAGATTATCGCGTTTCCTTATATTCACACAACATCATGAATCATATTTGTCACGGAGCACTGGGTACTAGATGGATGGGATGAAAGGAAGCATGTTTACAGACGGACGCATTGACTAGCGAAGAGCATGGGCGGCGTTTGGAGGACGTAACGATAGCATTTGGAGGGTGTCTCAAGGTTTTAACTTCTTTTTGTCTCATGGCGATTTGCCACGTTTTCAATAACACGATAAATTTGACGATGACGATTCTCTCTGGCTATAATTCTCTCGAGCTATTCCTTTTCCTCCATCAAGAAACGTTACTTGATACAGTAGTGGTATGTGACTATTGTGCTTCATGCTGATAGTACCACAGCCATTCAGGCAGTCGAGCACTACAGATTATAAAACCTGTAGCAGAACTGTTCCGTAGACGTAATCTTATGTTCTGTAGTTTCAATAGCATCAATATATTATCTGTGAGGTCATTTCTGGGTCTTGTCGGTTTATCTTCGGGTCCGAAACGTCGATGGCTCTCACAAGCCTCTGGGCTGACTTGCAGGGCACCAACTTTCGTGCAGCCTAGGATAGGCGCTAGATGAAAGGTACAGCTGGTAGCTGCGTACCCCGGCCTTCACCTCATTAATCGTGCATTTTCATTGTTCGCGAACTTTTAAACTCCTTCGCGCTTTTCTTTTATCCATACCTCTATTTCCATTTTCTTTCTCACACTTACATTGCACAAGGTTTGTTTCGCACTAAAGTATGCATTTGCCTTTTTTAGTACAACGTTGCACTATTTTTACCCTTTCACAGAATGATGTCAAGGGCGCGTTAAACTCTTGCTCATGATCCTTTTCTTCTCCCCAACAATCATCCAATCTTTTACTAACACTAATCCACACAGAATTTCGTCCGCGAAAGACACCTAGGATTTTCTTGCCAGTCAATATGTCGGACTCTGGTAAACAAGAGGAGAAGCTCACGGCTGAGCACGAGATCGATCATGACCGCGAGCACGATAATGAACATGAGCAAGGAGCCGAGATGTCAGGGACTGAGGAGGTGTGTTAGGCGCGCAAAGAGGTGGATTTAAGAAGGAAACTGACGCCACACCCTTAGGAAGAAATCACTGCCATGAAGCGCCGCGTGGCAGAGATGGAAGAGGAGGCTAAGAAGCTTCGCGAAATGCAAGCGACCCTAGAGCAGCAATCTGCGGACCTTGCAGATGACAAGGAATCCATCGATGCACGCAGTATCTTTGTTGGCAACGTCGATTATTCAGCCTCGCCTGAAGACATCCAAAGTCACTTTCAGAGCTGCGGCTCCATCAACCGAGTGACCATTCTTCTCGATAAGTTTACAGGTCAACCGAAGGGGTATGTTGGCACGTGGGACGCTTAGAGCATTGCTAACATATCGTGTTGTAGCTACGCCTATGTCGAGTTCACCGAGCCCAGCTTGGTCGCGCAGGCTCTTGTCCTCAACGAGAGCGTCTTCAAGGGTCGCAACATCAAGGTGACTCCTAAACGTACCAATGTCCCTGGCATGAGCCGTGGACGCGGTCGCGGTGGGTTCCGCGGTGGCCGAGGCTTCCATGGCCGAGGTAGCTTCCCTCGAGGTGGAGGTTATCGCGGTGGCTACCGTGGTCGCGGACGAGGTTTCGCCCCCTACTAGGAGCAGGGAGGCGCATTGCCCATGGGACACGGTCGACGATCTGAGCAACCTAGGCCTTTCGAGATCGAGGTTGAGGAATCTCACGGGCTTGAAAGTAACCCCTACATGCACGGATATGTCGGTCTCTAATGGAACAGTTTTCTCTTGTCCATTTCTTTCCTTGGATCTAGGGACAGGGCTATAATGAGAAGGGTGCTATCGTAGCAGAGAAGGAACAGTGTACACTATCAATCATTCGGGAGCAGGAAAATACAGAAAGCCAAGAACACTGAGGGAAGGTATAAGGAGTTTCAGGCTTGGCTTAACTTTCGTCTTAGCAAAATCGCACTAGGGAATTTGATATCATAATTATCTGCACTAGTCCATATCTATATTGTATAGGCGATTATATTAGCTACGGTGACAACTATCTTGCGTATGACAGGACACTCTTTAGAAACTTGAGCAAACTTCAATGGTAACATGTCGCCACGCGTTCCCCTTGAAGCTTCATGCTTGTGAGGCCGCCCGTTTGGTGCCCCCACATCAGTTCGTGCTAAGGCTTAGGCATTGGCGGGAATACAATGAGACAAATCTGGTGTCAAGGTGCATAATAACGGAAGATCTGACATCTTCACTGACGTGAGGATCGGCAAACCGAGAGAATTCATTACACCCCAATGAGATTGTGTAAGGTCTACCCTATAGCTCATAGCTCCAGACGCTTCTTTGAGCAAAATGTTCTTGATCACGAACTTCTTAAAATGTTCATCGACTAAGTATGTGTCCATGTTAATTATGTAAATAATTGAATTACTCATCGATGTTCTTTCTGGAGCATACTATTCGAATGTAGCCGCAGTCGCATTGAACAACAGCTTATACTGGACCATAACAAAGGACTACTACCTATCATCAAATGTGACACCCCTCGCGCAATATACTATAATTAATTATTTATCATGGCATGGTTAGAACTTGAGTCGTCATTCTTGACTATCCAGCTTACAGCCACTGACCATGATGTCTGCTGTCAACGCAATCAACAAGGTATTTTTGACGTTTACTATGTGGCTCAGCAGTTGCCCAGTCACAAAGACGCAAATAGTGTAAACAACCAATTCATGGATTTAATTGTGGTTAGTAGTCTCAGTTGGAGTCCTGGGCATAAAGCAGGAGACACACAAGGGCACACATTGGTTCTTGTGGCACATGTGTGTATGGACCAGGTTTCATCGTGTATCCTGATATGCAGGCTTTTGATAATACCCTTGATGACCAGTCTTCAGTCCCAGTATCGACTTAGCGACCCAGCTACAAGGAATCACAGGACCCTGCTTAAGCGCCAATGTTGACTAGGCGCTTGACAAAAGCTGTGCCGGTAAGCCGTACACTGCAATTAGGCTTATAACATATGTTGATAAATCAGTACCATTGACTGTACTTATGATTCCATAACGCCCTGTCGCTTTATTTAGGTACTGCCGAGGTAGTATTAAATGCGCCGTAAAGTGCAGCCGTGGTTCCGTAGGTAACCTAGATATCATAAGCATTATTCGACAATTTCTCAGCTAATAAGCAAAGTGGCAACAAAAAGAATGGAGCGTTGGAATATCTGGAAATCATGGCTATGCCTAGCAAGTAACGAGAGCGTGCGGATGCTTAGAATTACCTAGCGAATGTAAGGTAGATACTTCGAACCAAAGTAAGGTTGGTTCAGGAATGTTCATCTCTG
The DNA here is from genome assembly GCA_002982035.1 of Fusarium algeriense. Taxonomy (NCBI): domain Eukaryota; kingdom Fungi; phylum Ascomycota; class Sordariomycetes; order Hypocreales; family Nectriaceae; genus Fusarium; species Fusarium algeriense. Next base: position 8,754 of record PVPY01001073.1, on the reverse strand, counting down.
ATCGCAGATTTCATGGAAACGTCGAAAGGAGCGGAGGAAAAAGAACCTCTTCTTATCCCAACCACTAACACAATACCGGTTCGTCTAGCCATCTCCGACTCATCTATAGGCCTCCATTGCAGTCCACTAAAAGGCCCGGATACAGAATACACGGCGTATCAACGAGCACGGGGCAGGTCCCCATGTCCCATCTGGTCGGGATCATTTGATCTGGGCGTTAATGTAGGTTCTTGAGCTGCCTATTGTTGCTTGGTGAAGTGTCTAATAAAGTGCTGAGTCGGTTGCGGTTGGCAAGTGGATATACTTGCATGGTCTTAAAAGAGCACATTGTCCGCGATATAAAAGGCGTGCGCGCAACGGGCGTATACAAACAAGTGGCACGTAACTACTGTCAGAAGAGCAGGTCACTCTCTCCCCACCAACTGCACCGCTAACATACCTACATCCCCCAGTCCATGAAACCATACTGAAGTTACAAGGCCCCAAGGTTCCTCAGGCCAGGTCGGGTCGATTGATTATCCTCCTAACATCATCAACACCAACCACGAGACAGAACATTGAGACTGAACCCACACAAAACAGATCGTGGCGATCAACTCCATCAACCAACCTGTAGCTTTGGCACAAACTTCTCTCCATTTCTCTTTGCTGAATCACGAATATATCAGCTTTAACTACAACAACGTCATTCTCACAATAATATACGCAGCAGAGCATAAAGAGCACAGCTCACCCCTACTGGTTCCGGCCGCTGTTTGGAAGCGGGGAGTCCGTGTCTTGCTTAGCCTTAGCCTCTCAGTCTTGGGTCTTTTGGGGCCGCCCGTGCACAGCCTCAACCTCCCCCCCCATTGCCCCAAACCAAGCGTCGTCAACTTTCTTCAGTGAACCCTTCAACCTCTACTGATCACGTTCCGCAAACGCCTTCCACGACAAGGCTTCATTGCATTTATCTGGCTCTGAACCTGATCTTCCCTCAACTCAGGAACATCCATCATTATCGTTGTCGTCGCTGTGACTTAGTCCCTCGCTGCGCAGCGCAAGAGGTGACACCATGACCAGTCGCACCGATTCTAAGTAAGTTCATTCCCAGCCTTTCGCCCATCGCATCGCGTCTGGCCTCACCCTCAACTTGACCCTTTTACAACTCTTTCCCTTCATTGCTACCGCGACGCTTGGGCTAATACTTTCTATAGCAGGCCCAACCTTCGGGTTACAAGTAAGTTTCTGCTATTCATCTACCCCACCGTTCGAGTTGGTATATTGACATCATCCAAGTTATCGCCGCCGATGGTTTATATAAGAGGGATGTTTTCCGTACGTACTAGTATCCCAATACTCGCTCGACCTATCCGTTAACCTTTGACCAGGCTTCCCTGACCCTTTTGCTGTCGCGACCATCAACGGCGAGCAAACCAAGACGACAACTGTCAGCAAAAGAACTCTAAACCCGTACTGGAACGAGAGCTTTGACTTGTAATGTTCCCCGCCACTCTAGACAAAGACTTTAACCAACTCATTTTCATCAGTCGCACCAACGAAGATGGCATTCTTGCAGTTCAAGTTTTCGACCAAAAGAAGTTTAAGAAGAAGGACCAGGGTTTCCTAGGCGTTATCAACATTCGCGTTGGGGATGTCATCCCTGAGCTTAGCCCAGATGCTGATGGTCAGTTGACTGGATCCCACAACATAAAGCTTGAAGAAGACTGCTGACACATATATACGCTTTAGACCAGATGCTCACGCGAGACCTGAAAAAATCAACCGATAACCTCGTCGTTCACGGCAAACTTATTATTAACTTGTCCTGCAACCTCAGTGCACCAGCCCGCGGTGGCCAGGCATCGACCGCACGACCATCCCTCGGCACCGGCCCTTCGAACGCTTCGAACCTTTCCGCCCCCCCACCAGATAACCGACCAGGATCTTCAATGTCTGGACCAAACGGTGCAGGTGGCTCTCAAGTCGCCTTGGCTCATCGTCCATCCAGCATCAACTCTGTTGGTGGGGCCAGCGCTCCAGGACCGAACGCTTCCGGTCAAACTCGACAAAGTAACCAACTGAGCCCATTCGAGGATGCTCAAGGACGCCTGCCCGCTGGTTGGGAACGTCGCGAAGATAATCTGGGACGTACTTACTACGTCGACCATAATACCCGAACAACGAGCTGGAATCGACCTACCGCCTCTGGCGCCCAGGAACAACGAAATGACCGAGAAGCAGCTACTCAAGTTGAGAGACAGAGACACCAGAACCGTACTTTGCCTGAAGAACGAACCGGTTCCAACTCACCAACACTGCACGCTCAGCAGCCACAGGCATCAGCATCACCAGCTACTAATGGTGGCGCAGTGATGCATACTGGAGCGACAAGCCCTGGGACAGGAGAACTCCCCCCCGGTTGGGAGCAACGATGGACCCCCGAAGGCCGACCTTACTTTGTTGATCACAATACAAGAACAACTACCTGGGTAGACCCACGCCGCCAACAGTACATCCGAATGTATGGTGGCCAGAACAACGCCAACGGCCAGATTCAGCAGCAGCCCGTATCACAACTTGGCCCTCTGCCTAGTGGCTGGGAGATGCGCCTGACAAACACCGCTCGAGTGTACTTTGTTGATCATAACACTAAGACTACCACCTGGGACGATCCTCGACTCCCATCGTCTCTTGACCAGAATGTTCCTCAGTATAAACGAGACTTTAGACGGAAGCTCATCTACTTCCGCTCACAGCCAGCAATGCGAATTCTCAGTGGACAGTGCCATATCAAAGTACGACGATCTCACATCTTCGAGGACTCGTTTGCCGAGATCACACGCCAGTCCGCGACGGATTTGAAGAAGCGACTTATGATCAAGTTTGATGGCGAGGACGGTTTGGATTACGGTGGTCTCTCGCGAGAATTCTTTTTCCTTCTTTCTCACGAAATGTTTAACCCATTCTATTGCCTATTCGAATACTCCGCCCACGATAATTACACCCTTCAGATTAACCCACATTCAGGCATCAACCCGGAGCATCTCAACTATTTCAAGTTCATCGGCCGTGTCGTCGGTTTGGCTATCTTCCACAGGCGATTTTTGGACGCCTTCTTTATTGGCGCTTTGTACAAGATGATGCTCGGCAAAGCGGTGGCTTTGGCGGATATGGAGGGTGTAGATGCCGATTTCCACCGATCATTGCAGTGGATGTTGGATAACGATATTTCAGGTGGTATTCTGGAGCAGACTTTTTCGACCGAGGATGAGAGATTCGGAGTTATGACCACTGAGGATCTCATCCCGAATGGACGCAACATTGACGTTACAAATGAGAACAAGAAGGAATATGTTGATCTCATGGTCAAGTGGCGCATCGAGAAGCGCATTGCCGAGCAGTTCCAGGCCTTCAAGGAAGGGTTCCAAGAGCTTATCCCTCAGGATCTTATTAATGTCTTTGATGAGCGTGAGCTTGAGCTTCTGATTGGAGGTATTGCCGAGATTGATGTCGACGACTGGAAGAAGCACACCGATTATCGAGGATATACTGAATCCGACGAGGTCGTGCAGAATTTCTGGGCAACAGTACGATCGTGGGATGGAGAGCAGAAGTCTCGATTATTGCAATTTACTACCGGTACTTCTCGAATCCCAGTCAACGGTTTCAAGGATCTCCAGGGCAGCGATGGCCCACGACGGTTTACAATCGAGAAGGCGGGAGAAATCACAAACTTGCCAAAGGCGCACACATGGTAAGTCAATATGACATGTGACTTCAAAATAAACAACTGACCGATCAATAGTTTCAACCGACTCGATTTGCCACCCTATAAGAGTCTAGAAATGCTCCAGCAAAAGCTTACAATTGCGGTCGAAGAGACCATGGGCTTTGGCCAAGAGTAGATGACAACGACATTACTTTCAGTAGGGACAATGAACTGGAAAGGTTTAAACTGCACTCAATTGTACTGCCATGTAGTTTACGCACGACAGAGACCTCTCTTGTCTGCCCCTTATCCTTCGCTAACATACACGCACTTTTGGGTATCTGCTTTAGTCCCAAGAGTGGACAGACCTGGGTCGTTTGGCGCTGGTGGGATTAATTTGCCTTCAACATGCGATGCAACACCTGCTTCTCCCTGTCAACTCAGAAAATAGATGATTTAACGGAACTCGACTGTTGCTGTTATTACAGACGGCACCCTGTGGAATCTGTTTCGTGAGGAAGCATTGGCGGACACTGTGGAATTAACGGGCATACGCGAGGACTAACTGGTCCTTGGTTGACAGACGAAGAAAAAGAAACTGTACTTAGCTATGTATTACGTGCAACGCCGGCAGTGGCGACGAAGCCAACATGTTTGGGTTGGAAGTTTAAGAAGGATAACGTTATAGCGCTTCATTTCAACTATTTATCACATATATAGCACTTTCACTATTTATATTTTGAGCATATGTGTCTTGGTTGTTAGGCTGGTCTCGAATACCTACCTTACTCAAGCCGGAGAGCACATGTCACTAAACATCACGAAAAAGAATACGCTCAAGTCCCAATGATATTTCATAGACCAAATTTTGGGCTGATTTGATGTCTAATTATTCCACCTCCCTATTTGGCCCTTATGTCAGCCGAACCTGGCTGCATCTTGATAAAAAAAAGTATCGGAAAGCCACCCATGATCAAACCAAAGTACTAAAAAAGCAAAAGAGAATATATACGGAATGAGAAATTCTTCCGCATTATTATACATGGTCGACACTATCTCCCTTCCCATCACTTCGCCGTAGTCCCCGCGGCGTCTTCAAGTCTCCCAAACCCTCCATGGCAAGGGCAAAATTTGTTGCCAAGTCTTTATCGTGAGTAAGGGTGATAGCCCCGGTTTCCACCTCGTCCTCCACCACGGTAATTGGCTCCAGGCTTACCAGCATTCTTGGGTCCTGTAGGCGCGTTGGCGGGCGGTGCATGTTGCGGATCAGAGTTCGCACTGACGCTACCAGCACGGTTGAAGCCACCTGAACCTGAGTTGGAGTTTGGCTGAGGGACATCGTCATACATGCCCTCCCATGAAGTAGGGGCTCCGCCTCCTCCCATACCGTAACCACCATGTCCTCCGTGACCGCCGTAACCTCCACGGCCTCCACGACGACCTCCTTGGGGTTGTTGGTATTGGTTGTAGTTGTTGTTATCATATCCTCGACCACCGCCACCGCTGGCAGAGGCAGTGGGACTAGCACTACCGGAGGCAGCATCTTGACCACCTTGTTGGCCCTGCTGTTGCATCATCTGCTGTTGCATTTGTTGCATCTGTTGCATCATCTGAGGGTTCATGTTCTGCATCATGTTCTGAGCATTGGCACCACCGCCTCCTCGGCCCATCATCTGTTGTTGCATCTGTTGCATCTGCATCATGTTCTGCCACATGGCGGGGTTCATGGACATTCCTCGGCTCATAGCCATCTGTGACTGCATCATAGCGAAGTACTGCTGCATACGTTGAAAATACTGGGCCATGACTTGGGGTGTCATGCCGTTGTTGCCCATCTGTTGGCCCATGGAGCCCTGGCTTGACTGGTCACCGTCCTTTCTAAACTTGCCGCGTCGTGACGCCTCTTCTTCTTCGCGCAGGTTGCCTCGAGGTTGGGCCTTCTTAACCTCGATTGGCTTTCCGTGAATCTCTAGTGGGACGTTGATACAGGCATCAACGCCTGCTTCGTTTTCAAAGGTGACAAACCCAAACCCTCGTGGCCGACCTGTATCTTTGTCCATCATGAGGGTCGCATCCACTACACGGCCGAACTGTGCGAAGTATTCCTTGAATTCTTGATCGGTGGTTTCCTGGCTGACACCTCCGACGAAGATCTTGCTGGTCTTTTCTTGTTCGTCCCGGGGAATGGCGCGTTTGGGATCAATCTGCAATGTAATTAGGGTGGTAAGGTAACCAGAAATTGCGATATGTGACTTACAATCTTACCATCAAGGAAATGCTCCTTGACCATGACGATGTTGACTGTCTTGGCGTCCTTGAATGTCAGGAAACCAAATCCTCGCGACCGACCTGTGCTGCTATCTCTCATAACGGTGCACTCGACAACTTCACCAAACTGTGAGAAGTAGTCCCGTAGTGATTCTACCAGCCATCGTTAGTACAAGTTTGGCGGAGGAGCATATGTGTGTTACTTACGATCGGTGGTTTCCCAGTTGAGACCGCCGATAAACATTTTACTATACAAACATGTCAGTATCATCATCATTTCCGGTTTCTTCATGCATTCTAAATATCAAGGGTGTTAAAACACGCATCTGTCAAGCTTGGCAGAACGATAGGATCCAGACTGAAGGCGAGGCGTCTTGCTTAGAAAAGGTCGGAAATTTGCGAATAATCAATAACTTGCTCAGATTGCAACTCTGAATTAAAGAGCCGACAGTCCAGACTTGTGTGCGTGATACAGCAAGCGAATCAGGTAGCCGCGATTTGGTGATTGCAATGTGATGCAGGAATTTGCATTCTTGAAACAAATAGGTCGTGCAGTTTTGCAGGGGCAACATGGGTGCATGCAGAGAAGGCTACAGCCCAGCGGAAAGTCGATTGATTTGGAACATCCCATTTCTTCCGCTTGTTGTAGATGGCGGCAATTCCTGTAAGATCCCTGCGTGCGGATGCATAAAGGCCAACATAACAAGGACCACGGTTGACAAACGTTGATCAAACGGCCATAATAGTCGAACGTACGGCGCAGACATTGCAATGAGAGATGCCAGATCAGCTTGGTCGAATAAATTTTCGTCTTGTGCTATCGTCTTGACTGTTCTCTCTGTCTCTGTCTCATGCTAGGTACTGGCCTCGAGCGCTATTCGCTGCGAATCTCGCTATAGCACCCGAAAGTGTTTACCACTCCCGTCGGTTCAATAAGATCTCTGCGACTGAGGGCTATGGAAGACTCAAGTAGTAGTGTCTTTCGTCTGGACTAGTGCCGGATGATTCTTCTTGGGAGTATCCACAAGGTGTATCCCAGTACTGATTTTGACATCCTCCTCTTCTTCTCATGGCCCATAGTCAATAGCAGGGGGCTCGCCTCAACTGGTCATATCTCTTGATCCCCGTCTCCTCTTGAATGAGTTGATGGCAACTCCTCCAATCTGAATCTTTGCCGTTTGATGTCTCTGATAGCAAAACCTCTTTTCTTAATTTGACCAAAAACCTCTCTAGCCAAGCCAACTTCCGAGATGTATGCAAAAGCTAACCGATAGCCACTACTACGTGGCAACGTGGCAGTTGCCATGAGGATTCAGGGTTGGAAACACGCAAGGCAAACCGTGTTACTTTTTCAAAGCGCGAATTCAAGGGATATAATCACAAAGTGCGGAAACCGTGTAGACTTACCCATCTTCTTTGGCACTCGCCTTGTGAACAGTTCCATATGGAGGTGTTGGAGCATCGTCATGCATACTAGCCTGGCCTGTGTGATTGGATCCGCCGTATCCTGCTCCTCCACCGAGATTGAAATCAACATCGTCGTCATCGTCATCTTGATCTTGAGTCATATGTTCATCGCCTCCCATATCTTGATGTTGTTGCATTCCGTTATGATCGTTGTTATCATTGTGATTGTTAGTAGGAGGCTGGACTTCTGGGGCAGGGGGGGCAGCTGCCGCGGGAGCAGGCGCCGGCTTTGGGGCATCGTTATCATCGTAGCTATCCAAGAGTCAGCATTGCATACGGACGCAGACACTCTATGCTGATACTTTTGAAACAGATACTTACAGGTCGGCGAAGAGATCATCTTCGAAGTTCTCGGGCTCGGTCATGGTGACGGTCGAGGTTTGGCGCGTGGTGGTAATAAGGACAACAGATGAAGAAGCGCGAAAGAAGCGCACGACGGGTATTGCACACTCGGCACTGAAGCTGTCGTGGGCGCAGAAGAATAAGTGAGAAGTGATGCGCAAAGTTGTAATTGAAAAATGAGTTGAATTAAGGGTCAAAAGAAAAGAAGAGGAGGCGACTGAACCATTGAAGGTAAAGGTTGGTCCTGAAGCAGCGGAGCTAAAGCCTAACTCGCTTCAATGACTAAGCCGATAATGAACCAATCAGAAACCAGTGCTGCTTCAAGCAATAATCAGTCTCGGTTTCTTTTGAAAGCTGATAAACACTGACCCTTCGAGTACAAAGAACTTGAAGATGACATTTCATATTCTACCCTTTTTTTTTTGCCATTTGAGGCCTTACAATCCTCGAAAGTTTATCACTAACAGCTAATTGTTGCGCTTTGCAGAAAAAGGCCGCGTTTCAGTTATTGTCTCCCATATGCAACAAGCGTGCACATCGTTTGGCCTTTTTTTTTTATTTTTTTAATGATCTGGCTCCAGCTCGTTGATTAAATGCTCTACTCCGAACATTAATATTAGGCTCGCAATGCTTGAGCAATGAATCCGCTTCGAGGGCTACAAGGTCAAAGTACCCCTGGGGAAACAAGAACGAGATATTAAAATATGCCAACCAAAATAGCTAAAGTATATCTGAATAATAATGCAAAAGTATCACGATAGTATGGAAGTCTTAGTAAATATTGTAATATGTATTATATATATATATATATATTTTTATTATTATTAATTTTATTGTACTTAACTGAAGTTATATAGGTCGTTATCTCTCATCTGAATTCTGATCTCCCCCCTAAAAGTACGGTTCTCAATTAGCGGATACCCCCCCGCTATGAACCCGAACCCGCTATTTACAAGCCGTGGTAGTGCTGTTTGCGGGGTGATCTCGTG
>PVPY01001072.1:0-13311 GCA_002982035.1 Fusarium algeriense | reverse complement strand
AGTGGACAAACAAAGGAATATTGTCTTCGCACGGATTGCAGCCAAGAACTGTAGGTGGTATGCATGACATGGGTCCGCCCTGGAGCTAACATGAATCTCAGTTTTGAATCTAAAAGAAGTCTCCTTTGCCGCAGAGGTCATGACAGTGATTGAGCATGGTAAGAAACAACCGCTTAGCATTATTCGATTTACGCAGGAGCGAGGAGCAGCCAGCAGTTTTCACAGAGTAGTCGACACGATGAGCATGATCTTCGAGGCGCGAGCATTGGTAGTAGCCGACAGGAACAAGCGGAAAATGATGATCAAGACGCTCAACTCTTAATGCCGGGGATTAGATCAGGTCCATGCTGGTTCTTACGAGATATGCTTGTTGAAACATGATGCAAGCTGGCTAATGGCACCGAGCAAGCGGCTTTGGTGGTTGGATCGTTGTATTATGCAAAGAGTTATGTACATGGTATTGGTTGTGAGGAGTTGGATGTATGAGCCATTGCTTTCCGGGTTGTTCTGCTTTTGGGTTCCAGTGAGGGGTATTGTTTCTTTATCTTAAATATGGACTGGCAAGTATATGGAGGACTGGAGGAATAGCTAGAAGCAGCCATTGAGCCTTCCCTAACTAGCTAGTCCTCTTCTCTTTCTTTATCTCGGCTTTTCTCTTGAAAAACTGGTAGTTAAGAACTCAGAGAAAGCAAGTCAAGATGAATACGCGGCTTTGTATCCAAAAATATACATATATGTTGTGGTTCAGAAACGAATCAGTGGTGAGATTCGTATAGTACATAGTCCCAATGAAAAGCTTCTTTTGAGATATTGTGGAAGTTTCTGATAAACTGTATGAAGTGTGATTTGAAGCGCGTTATCCGGAGTTGGATTTCGAAAAGAGCTGCCCGAGAACTGAAGCTTGTCGTGCACCTTACCTCGCCTGTGTCCCCATTGTCTCATGTATAAGTGGCCACAATAAAGGGGGCTTGGTACGATACTTTGGTCAAGAAATTAGACTTTCAGGTCTTCTTTCTTCCTTTGTTAATATCCTATGGTGTACTAATGCATTTTCTATAGCTCTCTTTCGGTTGATTACAATAGTGACTATTGAGACACTTATCGTCCGGTGCTATCATCACAGAGAAAAGTATCTTCATTGTTACATACATAATTCGACTTAGTTCTTGGGGTACATCCCAATATTGTGTTCTAGATAACATCGAGCAGATCCTTATGACAAGTTGTGTAAGTACACCTACCACTACCTAGTCGGAGACTCATGTTAGACAGTACAGCGAGAATTGAATATAGCCGCGCCGGGGACTTATCAGTCCAAGAGGAATAGTCTAGTCTTATTTTCATTCTAATTTCTAAAGCGTAATGATTTCAGTGTAGGTGGAACACTGCGCCTGTTCTTATCTGTGACATAGACTAATCATGTTCAAGCTGTATAGTCGGATTAAGATCTTCATTGGTATTTACTGTTTACCCATCAAATTATTTAATATGGTATCTAACCATTCACTGTAAATCAAATGATAGTGTGGCCTGCCATTACACTACTTTCACTTTCAATCTGTCTGCTTTTGGGTTTGATATACTAGCAATTCGAATCCCTAGTCTCAAGACCACATACCTGAGACTATTAAACGATGCATAAAACTCAAATGGGTCATATATGTTGTTATGCTGCCATCTCTCTTTATACACGGTTAAAAATATAGTGGTCTGGAGGCCTGGCAAATAAGCTCGGGTTCACTTCAAAAACGTTGCATATTTGCTTCCCCTTCGTAAGGTTCAGCTTTATCTGGACAATTATATGGCGAGTGCCTCTTGGATTGTTACATAACTTCGTCGAGTAACCCGTGCGTGAACTGATAAGTTGCCATATCTATGACTTAAGTCGTCGGAGGTAAGGTCCGAGTCGATTTGAAGCATGTGGAGAATCTCGGGAGGTCCCCCGAGCTATTGATCACCTGCCTCGGCTGTACGGTTGGGACATCGGATTCATGATTTCGACAGCGAGATATACTTCTTCGCTGAGATTATGTTATGTACACTTCCAATGCTTACTTGATGAGAACTGGTAATTAAGCAAAGCCTGTCTTTTCTGGCCAGTCGCCCAGTAGTGACAAGATGGGAAAATCCTTTTTGGAACTAGACCCAAGTATTGCGAGTAACTCGGATGTTGAGGCCGAAGTTAGGTGTGATTGATTGGAGTTGATGAACCAGTCAAATGATTTCAATAATGTAGCAGCTACTACAACCGAGGTTCAATAAGAATATCTTGATATGCATCGAAAGGGTTAGAACTATGGCAAGCGATTTTCGCTTTCTCGGCCTTCGACCGAGCCATAAAAGGAAGGTTCAGTTGAAGGCGGTTGGGTGCCACGACAGGAATGAGTGTACAAAGGTTCCGGCAAAGGCATACATCATGTCGCCCAACAGCACTATCAATTCTGGTGGTGGTTTGTCATCCTAGAAGTATAGATTTTAATGAATTAAGTACCCCTTCGGCTCAATTCCCCGGACTTCGCGGCAGTTGGCCACCTTCCATCCGTCTCCACAAGCTGTTCACCTTGATCTTTTAGCGTCAGATCTTGCCTGCTTGTAAACCCTTCAAACTTGTGAACCTTGACTCCATCCACCCGAGCCAGGCCGATGGCTACCGAGCGGACCACGGACGATGGCCGTTGATTGATCAAATGAAAAAAAAGCATGGTGAATGAAATCCCAAGTTGCCAGTATTGGTTTTCGTGGGAAGCTTGTGAATCAGCTGCCTGCGTAACGATCTTCTATAGCATTTGCTATAAGGAAATGGGACTACGTACATTCGACTTGAATACCTTAAGCATAAGAATTCCAACACTTTCACGTATGCATAGAAACAATCATCGGACTTCGATGTACGGACTGGTCTCAGCGCACGTAGTATGCAGGTAATGTACATTACGGTGTTGCATTTGATATTCATTTGCAGGGATATCTCCATCTTCCCCAGGCCCGGTGCCGTCACTGACGCGGAGGCGCCCCTCGGTCCTCGTCCGAGGCACGTTACGCCTTCAGGAATTTGATGTGCGGAGCACCAGCTGCTTCAGTCTCAGCATCTATATAATTGCCTTGTCCGGTCCCTTCTGGTCTTCAGTACTAAATAACCCAATAATTCATTGTCTTTGGGAGCTTCCCTCTAACCCTTCATCAAGATCGAATTTCATTTTGAACCATATTCTTGGCTTATTGAAGCTTGCGGAAAGTACCAGAGCTACTTGTAAGCCCCCGTCGCTGGCACTCATTACCGGAGACATCGTCACCTCACATCATCGACACGTGAAAGTGCTGGCAGCAGTACATAACACCCATCAACATTTCACACCTCTATCCTCCCACAAAACCCCTACCATATCAATACTACACCCTTTTTGCGACCACAATGGCTTCCATCGATTCTGTCCTTCAGGGTGTCTCTGTTTCCGGCAAGGTTGACGACATCCATCGCAAGATCCTCACTCCTGAGGCTCTCGCCTTTCTTGCTCTGCTGCACCGTTCCTTCAATGAGCGACGCAAGAGCCTTCTTGAGCGCCGAAAGGCTCGCCAAGCCGACCTTGATCGAGGTGTTCTCCCTGACTTCCTTCCTGAGACAAGGCATATTCGCGAGAATCCTACATGGAAGGGTGCCCCTCCCGCCCCGGGCTTGGTCGACCGCCGTGTTGAGATCACTGGCCCTACAGACCGGAAAATGGTTGTCAATGCACTAAACGCCAACGTCTACACTTACATGGCTGATTTCGAGGGTAAGTCGTCTTTTTCATTTTATCTCTATAATTGAATGCTCTGAAAAATGATCCAGTCTGCTAACTCAGCAATAGACTCCAGTGCACCAACTTGGGATAACATGATTAATGGACAGGTCAACCTGTACGACGCCAACCGTCGTCAGGTCGACTTCAAACAAGGCCCTAAGGAATACAAGCTTCGTACTGACCGCAAGCTGCCAACTCTCATTGTCCGCCCTCGCGGCTGGCACCTTGAGGAGAAGCATGTCACTGTAGATGGCGAACCTATCTCTGGTTCCCTATTCGACTTCGGCCTTTACTTCTTCCACAACGCCTTTGAGACACAACGCCAAGGTTTCGGTCCATACTTTTATCTTCCAAAGATGGAGAGCCACCTTGAGGCTCGCCTTTGGAACGACGCCTTCAACCTCGCCCAGGACTATATCGGTATGCCTAGAGGTACCATTCGAGGTACTGTTCTGATTGAGACCATACTTGCCGCTTTCGAGATGGACGAGATTATCTATGAGCTTCGCGACCATAGCTCTGGTCTTAACTGCGGTCGATGGGACTACATCTTCAGCGTTATTAAGAAGTTCCGCAACAACCCCAATTTTGTCCTGCCTGACCGTTCCGCGGTTACCATGACTGTCCCCTTCATGGATTCATATGTGAAGCTTCTTATCCAAACATGCCACAAGCGTGGCGTTCACGCCATGGGTGGTATGGCTGCACAGATTCCTATCAAGAACGACACTGCTGCCAACGACAAGGCTATGGAGGGCGTCCGCGCTGACAAGCTCCGTGAAGTCCGTGCTGGACATGACGGCACTTGGGTCGCCCACCCAGCTCTTGCAAGCATCGCTACTGAGATCTTTGATAAGCATATGCCGACTCCCAACCAGCTGTTTGTTCGAAGAGAGGATGTGACCATTGGCCAGAACGACCTGCTCAACATGAACGTCCCTGGTACTATCACTGAAGAGGGCATCAAGAAGAACCTCCACATTGGCCTTGGTTACATGGAGGCATGGATTCGCGGAGTGGGTTGCGTCCCTATCAACTACCTCATGGAGGATGCCGCCACCGCCGAAGTCTCTCGAAGCCAGCTTTGGCAATGGGTGAAGCATGGTGTTACCACTGCTGAGGGCAAGCGTGTTGATAAGTCATATGCTCTGAAGCTGCTCAAGGAGAGTGCTGATCAGCTTGCTGCGTCTGCACCTAAGGGTAACAAATACCACCTTGCTGCCCAATACTTTTCTGGCCAGGTCACTGGCGAGGATTATGCTGACTTCCTCACAACGTAAGTTCATATCACATCCATTCATTGTTGGCCATGGGTTCGAATAACTAACTTCTTCACAGTCTCCTTTACAATGAGATTACCCAGGCTGGGCCCCCCAGCCCTGCTTCTAAGCTTTAAACGAAATATGGACAGAATAAAAATGGTCATGCTGGGTCTTTTGAGCGTTTCATGGGTATATGCATAATTCAAGCTTTTGTGGTTTTGGGTCATGATATCATTTGCTATTTATACTGCCACACCAGGGCATTGATCTACGACCAAATGGAGTCATTCTTTTTACGATCTGAAATTTGTAATCATTAAATGGTCTTGGTGTGATTTTTATTGTCTACAGGATGTGTGAGAGGGATGAATTGACTTCTTCTTTCAAACCTTGTCGTTCGCCGTTTAGTTATCGACCAACGTCACTCAGCGCAAACAGAACGAAAATTCTCCGTAAAAGCGTGCAGTACATACTATTTTTCATCTATCTATTATAAGCTTTTTGCATTTTGATGAAGTTAGTTCCCATTCATGCGTGTTGATGAGTTCTAACTCTGTGACACTGAGAATCTTCGAAATCAACAAGTCTAAGCCTTATTGCGACTGCAACTAGCCACGTGTAGCATATGAGAAATAATGAAACTGGAGTTTGGCGATTACAATGCGTGTAGATGTACTCGTTGATAGTTTGAAGCTATGCGTGGTAACATATCACTGAGTGTGGCTCCATCCCTTCACACGCTTCGTGATAGGTTATCGAAACATGGCTCCAAGTTCAGGCCTATACATGAGATTTAAAAAGCAGGCATCTCGATTCTATTGGATTGACAAGTGTATCCAGCACATGATCCAGGCGTAGTGATTTGCGCCGTCGTGCAGCTACGATAAGAATGTTAGGTGCGCAGGAATTTCTGACCCAAGTATCTCCACGTCTAGGGGAAGGTCTTTTATAGTAATTTATACGGGACTCGCAGCCCTTAATTACACTGAATTTTTATAACTTACTGCAGTAAAGTCGGCGTTAAGTTCTGGCTTAATATGTTGAGCATCGCCAGTCCCTGCATAACCGAATCGTGGATATCTAGCGTATTGGCGACGAATAGCCATGATTTAGAGTGCATATTCCTTGGTTTCCTGCTTCACCCTTTCCTTCGTTCTTTTGTAAATTTTCTTCTTCTTATCGCCTTCTTTATAGGGTATCCTGTATCTCATCAAGTCAGATTTTGCCAGTGGTAGTTGCACCAGTGAGCGGAGTAGTTAATATCTTGATAACAAAGAAACAAGCACAGGAACACCCACAATACTTGGAAATATAATTATAGTATATCTAATTCTACCAGCACAATACAAGCCATAGGATCTACGTACACACCCATGGATGCCTCCTCCCGCGGACTCGACTGTCAGGTTACACAACTATCCGCCATCATTGCCAAGTTCCCGCGACACCAAGCGGAGGATTTATTTCCTGTCGAACACGCCGCACGGGTCATTTAAAATCGGCAGAGTGCATGAAACCCATAATCTATCCCGAGGTCTGAACCGGTGTAGCATCCAACCGGGAAGCTGCAGACGGGAGGGCTCGGTCTGGGCCGTGAATTGTTCGAATGTCGTATTTTGAGTTGAGACAAAGATTATATCTATTAGTTCCAATATAACAGACGTAGCTATATAGATATAAAGATGGCTTAACACTGGAAAGGAATCCCTTAGACTTTTGAGTGACTTCAGGTGACATGTTACAAACGCTGTTGGGATATGAACCAGATCATATTGGGTTTCTAAGCGTAAGTCAACCAATAGGTAGGTCAAGACAGTCCAGCATTGTCGCAGTAACTTGCGGTCTTATAGATACCTGAAATAAAATTGTCTACAATAGTTGCATTGCCGCATACCGGTTTCAGCATGGCCAGTCGCGACGTGACTGGGTGATTGTCTTCAAAGCAGGCGAAGATACACGATCATATCAGCGTGGGAGAACAGCAGCTCATAAATGACCCAATCGGAATAGAATGAAGCAAGTCATGGGTGGTCACACCCTTTCTTTTACGACACTGGAGAGGGTATAGAATGGACAGGGCAGATCCCAATGTATAAAGTTGTTTTCGAACCTGGCCAAGCTCAGCTTGAGGATACACCATACCAGTAAGCATTGTCTGTACGATAATAAGATGTAAACTAGTGGAGAGGGCATACATGTTTGTTTTGTTGTATGGTTGAGATGCAAACAACATCTCGTATGCGCAAACTTCCGCCCCCGGCTGATCAGCATCCACAGCATGAGTCCTTCACCTCGGACATTCCTGGTAAAAGAAGCCCTGTCGTGAAGACAACACGAGCCTTTGCCGAACTGAAGCGGAAGGAAGAGAAAGAGGGGTAAGAAGACACGACTGTGTGGTTGTCTTCGCCAAAGGGTATGAGATACCTCGAAGATGCATGTGCTGCTGCGACCAGCCAGCAACGATACCCTCCATGCACTACGTCGTCTACATTCTTGAGCCCGTTTCTTGAGCCCGTTCCCCCCCCCGAGGTCACAAGGAACCCTTTAACCGATAATCAGGTGTAATCCAGGCTTGACCAAAGATAGCTCGCCGTCGTGCAAACCCCTCACCCCTGACTCTGTTCACATTTGAAGTCGACATTTGATCATGAGCAAAAGATAGTCCTGTTAATCTTGGGCCCGTGCTATGAAACGTCTGCATGAATAGGGATGGTTTGACCAAACTTGTCATGAGCTAGCTCTTCAGTGCTCAAGCATTATCTGCATTTTGGCGTCAATTTCCGGCGTGAACCCTGTCAAAGAACATACGTGCACGCACCGTACCTGTGCGGAGACAAATCTACATCTGTATTCAAGCCTTCAGCCTCGACGCCATGTCAGATCCGTGGCTGGCTGTCTAGAACTACATCACCCCATTTCGACCGTGATCCCACTCTGCAGCGGTCGGACCACGCCCTGACTTACAAGCTTGAGTACCAAAGGCAGCGGGAAAAGCCACATATGTACATTTCATTTGCACAGATCATCCACTCCCGCTCCCATACGCCTAGGCCATCGCCTCCTGGATCGACTCGCTTTGCCTCCCCAATACTCACCCTCTTTCACTAGCTCGCTGCGCGCCGTTCCAGGCTCTAGTCTAGGTCTTGTGCGCCCTCCTCAGCAATCCATCTTGCGCTTGTGCAGTTCCCCGTACACTCAAACGCCTCAGCATGAACTCCTGTACCAAGTTCGTCTCGTGGATTTTGGGAGTATAATCGGGTGCTAGTTAGGGTCGAAAAGAGTAATGATGGCTTGAGTTAACCTTTTTTCGACATTCGATGTTGAGCAGTTGTATTAACAGTCTCACCTCAGAGCCACAGGCCCTGGCCCGATAAGCAGATTTGACGTTTCTACCGCATCTGATAGTTTACATCAGGCTCTAAGGCTAGGTACCTAGCCTCTGAGCGGGCTGTGATAAGGGTTAGCGCACTGAAATTCAGAGGAGACCACAAAGATGAGGTCAAAGTGTTAAACAGAAATGAGACTAGCGACGAAGCTCGGTCAGTTTTCGCTCCTACCATTGTTCAGTGATCCGTGAACAGTCCTCCTCTTGTGAACCTGAGTCTCATTCCCCGGCAAAGTCACCCCTTCTCAGCGTTGGATTCCACGGCAGGATCTTTCTAATAACATACCACAGCTAAAACAACCACTACGAGTTCGAAATTAACACCATAATAGTGTTAGCGAGTAGACATTGCCCATGTTTTGGGTATTTGCCTGATGGACAGAATTGCGTTTTACCTTTCACCGCCACCTACATTTCAAGTAGTCCGCCTCAGTCTTGGAGCCTTCCCCTCATTTCTGAGACACAGGAAAATTTCAGTGCAAAATTCGTTGAGTTAACATTCTAAGTACCTAAGGAGTTTCAGCGCATGTCACCAGAGGCTGCTAGACTACCAGCCAAAACTCGGGGAACCCCTTGCTCAGGCAGGGCGATATTGGGTATATGACTGACTTTTTGAGGCCCGGTCTCGTCCTCGCTCACGATAAGGCACTTGGTCCATATTCCCGACAAGGATAGGGAGAGAAAGTCCGCGACACAAATCAGATGGGTATTCACATGGAGCAAATCTGGCACTCAGTCAGCTCTAGAATGTGTGGCCTAGATTCATCTCACAGAGAGATATTGATAGGGCTTAAACCAAAAGCCTAGTCAGCTCTAGAAAGTCGAGTCGAGAGGACTGTGGTCTCGATCACTCCCTTCGATCGCCATAGATCTCGACAGAGGCAGTATTTGCCTTGTAGCTTCAGGTTTTAAACTCAATTCGACTTTGGATCTTTGAAGATCAGCATAATATTCCCCCACACTTGACTCTAGACCCATCTGTCACCCTCTGCTACCTCTTTTCACTCATTATCCAACCGCCCATGCTTGTATTTCTTGCTGGAAACGAGTCCAGCTGGTCAATCATCACCTTACCACTTGAGTATTGGGCCTTCCGAAGTCGAATTCTATTGCTGTTCGACTTTGACACGCATGATGGTACCTAGTTTACTGTGGCTGGCTGACCAAATCTCCATGTCAAACACTACTCCAGTGCTTGTGCAAGTCATTCCTACTCCGGAACCCCATATTCAATAGCTTCAATGAATGAAACCAGGAAAAGCCGCGAGCCAATGGCCGACTGAGCCCACATCAAGAGTCTTGCACACTGGCAAATCCAGAAGTCCGCTCTTTGTTCGTAGAAAATTGATTCACTCCCTTCTTGCCAGACTGTTCGCATCGCACGACCAGCTGAAGGGACCACAGTTGTTACGTATATCTGGTGCAGACAAAGTCTCCGTAATATACATATTGAATCACTAACAATTATTCTAGCCATAGCATCAAGACCGCCCAGTCATGGGCCCAAACTCCATGTCCCTACGCCATTTGATCCCAAGAATATATACAATCTTCACACAACCGTGATCCTGAAACGAGTTTCCGTCCTGTTGAAGCCCAATTTCGTTACCTTTGTAAAAACACCCATACCAAGACCGCTTTGTTCATGCCGTGATTATGTCGTACAAACACACACCAATGCAGACCCGCCGCTAAAGTCTGTCTTCAGCTCAGATCCGTATGCCTTGACGCCGATATTCCAATCTTCCTGACCGTAAAGCGCCCATTTTCCCACAGTAAGCCTGGCAGATATTATATGAAATAGTGTTCCAATGCCAGGACGAATATACATGCGTGCCTCGAAGCAGGCGTCCAGGATGACCGTCTCGTCCTGATATATCAAGAGTTGTTGCTTCCTTAAAACCCGAAAGTGAAGGTGTTGTCGTCTCGAAACATGGGTATAGCGCCTTAAAAACCATAACTCCTTACGATAGGATTCACTGTTCCCTCTTGACTTCGGGGCTATCATTTTCCTCTCCACTGCGGTCTGCTCCGTTGCCATCACCGTTGGTAGCCTCATTAGCCTTGTTTTCACAGCCCTTGACGAGCCGATGTCTCTGTAGCAGAATTAGCAACTGCGATAGATATTATACTAGAGAAACCCCGGACTTACCTTCAACGCATCCTTTCTAGAAAAACTCTTGCTGCAGAACGTGCAAGGAAAAGGTTTGACTGCCAAATGAATCCGCTTATGTCTCTTGAGATCGTGGTTGCGACTGAACGACTGAACGCATTGATCACACTTGAAAGGACGCTCTGACTGTGGCTGCGAAGGCTGACCGTGAGTCCCGTACATCATGGGATGCCCATAAGGGGATACGTTCATCCCTTGGATCATTGACATTTGGGTCCCAGGCTGATGTATATTGGACATGACGGCTGATCCTCCCATGGTAGGGAGTGATTGGTAAGGGGCGTATGATCGATAGGAACCGGGAGGAGCCATGCCGGCACCTTGCGGCTGGCCTGAGAACGATCCAAGGCCCCTAGGTACAGGGCCACCATTAGGGGGGGAATGCTGGGTTGGCGAAGGTTGATGGCCATATGATGGAAAGTTGGACTGCTGAGGCGCAGATGATGCTGTATAGTAGTTCGGTGTGCTTGGAGGTCTTGAATGAGTATACGAATCGACATGTGCCGACACGCTTGAAGGAGTTGGGGGTTGCGTTGCTATCGAGTTCTGCGAAGTCAAAATTGCACCCTGAGGCTGCTGAGATGCCGGCAGGCCTGGTGGGGTGGTCTGGCCGCCTCCGCCCGAGACCGAAGTCTGAAAAGGCTGATGCACTTGATCGTAAGGGGGTGCTGGGAGCCCTTCCCCTCCTGTAGCCGGTGACTGAGAACTTCGTGGATTGTTATATTGATGCATTCCGGGACCTTGGTTGTATAGGGAGTGGCTTCGCCCAGCGAAGGGCTGTTGACCAAGGGCTGGCTGCGCCTGGGTCGCGGAGCTGACGGTGTAAGACGAATTGCTTGGTGTCGGCCACCCCCCGTGAAGTTGGTTATATTGATACATGCTGCCTGGTGCTTGAGAACCTTGGGAACTGCCGGTATGGACGCTAGAAAGACTGGGACTCAGGCCATCACTGGCTCCTGGCGAAGGGGTCAGAATACTGGGCGAAGATGAAATACGGCGGTCTGGAAAGGGACCAGGAAGGGGAGAGTAAGACGGCGGATATGAATACCCAACCGACTCGCCCTCCCGGGAGCACTGAAAGGACTCTAACGAGTTACCTGTGAAAGAAGGGTAGAAGGGGTATTTGGCCATACTTGGAACATCTGCTGGCGGTGGCAGAGTCATGGCAGGCAGGGCGCCTGCGGCGGGACGCCGTGAAGAGAAACTTGGACCCTCCATTGGCATAGATCCGGAGTATATTGCAAGAGTTTGGCGACAGCTCAGTTCTTATTAGGCGAGGCGACAGTGGCCACACGGCAATACAAGGTTCTTCAACGGAATATATAGAATATTGGGGCCGAGAGCGGGTGTAGAGTCTGCTGATGATATCTCTTGTGGCGTTGTGTTGAGAGTGACTGGGTGGTTGAGAAGCGTTTTCCCCAAAGTTACTATATAATAATGAAGAGGGGAACTTGTGCAGTCCTGGCCCCGTGTTGAGGTTGGAACCTAGAGGGCGAATCCGTGTTTGCAGAATGACACTCGGGAGGGCTTCTCTTTGAACGAAAGAGGGGTCGTGTTCCGCCACTGCTTTTTTTTTTTCACTGACGATGCGTGGGGACTCGAAGTTTTTCGAGTGTATCGTGTAGATACTTGGTGAAGTACGGGTCGGTGGAATACAAAGGTATGGCCGTGTGAAGTTATCTTGATCTCATAGACAAACTTTAAAACGACATTGGTAAAACGCAAATGACAGTGGCAGGCAGTGTAAGGCCAAAGAGGTGTAGAAGCACACTTGGAAAGGTTGAATACAAAAAAAGAAGAAGGAGGGGAAAAGGCAAGCTGGAAAATGGAGGAGGATCAAGGTAGATGAATACCTCTGGGTTAGCTGAAAATAGTCACGATGTTCTAGAGATTTGGATCGGGATTGATGGGGTCGACTGGGGTTTTTTTGGGGTGTCGTCAATGGGAACCCACAGATTTTCAATAAGGTTTCTTTACCCAGAGTGGCGCTTTGGCGTTCTCTGGTGTAATATGTATATCTGGTCAGGGTTTCTGCCTCGATGCAAGAAGAATTTACTAATACCACGGAGGCGTACGAGCTGAGCAGGGGAACGAGATGAAAGTGAGCGAGCGCAGGGGCCAGCTCTGGGCCATGACCAACAAAAAAAAACAAGCCTAGTCTTAGCTAAAACAGAGCGAGACTAGTGAGACTACAGCGCCAGCAGGGGCCCTCAATTGCCCAGGCCGTAGATTCTCGCCTTGGCGTCCCTCTGGGTTTGTTATCCTGGCTAGGCCCTCTCTGAGACGGGATCTCTCAGGACAGACAACAGGCACTAAAACCGACTAGCGCGGGAGGGCTGAAAGAATGATGGGCCCAGGTGTTGGTCCAAAGACCTACCTGAGAAAGCTGAAGTACTAGGTACTGTACGCAGACGCTAAGTACCTACTCAAGTACTTCCTACACATTGCAAGACTAGAAGACATCATCGTGTTGGATCCCAGTGTTGCTCTGTGCGGGCAAATGAGGGGAGAATAGAGTTAAGGTTCAAAGAAGTAGACGGAAGCATGCAATTCAGTTCAAAGCAAGGTTGGTTGTGATAGCAACGAGTTCTTTATCATGACCACCACAAAGATATTACATCCTTCTATTAGTTAGTGGTTTTCCATCACAGACGAGGATGCCCACCACCTTAAAGACATTGGCAGCTGGATGACCGGACTACCTACTGG
>PVPY01001071.1:0-13032 GCA_002982035.1 Fusarium algeriense | reverse complement strand
GCTGTGTCTCTATGACTCGCCCTCTACTAGAGTTGATTTAGTCATTAGTTACTAGGGTTTTTCTATTGATGTTTTTGAAATAATGCTCTTTTATACCTCATGCCATACTAACTGCATGTAAACACCCTTCCTTGCCGCATCTAAGCTTCTGGCTTGGCGGATGGATGAGTAGTATGGGGTTGATTGTCGGTGGTGGCAGTGGCCATGTTGCTAAATCGACCTATGAGTTATTTATGTAGTATGACAGTCTTTGTATTATACAGATGTATTCCAAATAATACGACCAGACTCGGCGGCCTAGGTCAATCAAATAAATAACTACCTTACATTCTGCCGAATCTCCTTTGTCCAACTGCTAACCCTCTGAATCAACACTGATCTATATATGCTAATAACTGTTAAATGCTGTGCGAGACTACATGCTACTGTCTCTTTGTCTAAATTATTTGTCCTAGATTCATGTTGCTTGCAATATTCTTCAGTGTCGTTAAGCATTTCCATTTTGAATTTGCCTTTGCTACAGTGAAACAGCCCAATGGCTACATCTGCTAATAGAAAACGATATCGTTCACACTTGCGATGAGCCTTTGAGACCTCGCGCCTGGTGAAGTTACTATCATCGCCTTGGTGCCAGCGGGGACAGAAACCGAAGGGGCGCAAGCAGACATCACAGCCATTAGACGGCACTATTTCATCTAGGTACATGGCCATACCAAGTTCGCTCTTGAGCTTGCCCGCTCCACCCCTCTCACACTGCTGTAATGTGTGCTCCATAAGTGCACCGCCGAGACCACGTCCGGCGCAAAAACTGCATTTCCCCCTCCACCACTCCACCGACTCTTTCCAGGCTGCAACTTCTTCCGCATTGTCCCATGGTGGGTATTCGTCCTGCAGGAAAAGACCATTTGATTCTTCCCGGTTGCTATGTGAGGTTGGCATGAGACCTACTGGTGCCTTTTCTGGAAAGCCAGCTAGTTCCGCTAGTTCGCGGCCCTGATTAGCTCGGTAATAAAAGGAAAGAACAATGTGCTTGAACGCCATAAAAAGCCTTAGGAATGTAAAGTCGTTAAGGTAGATGTCTGCTTCGAACCAAGAGCGAGCATCCTGATCGTCATTCAGGTTCTTTACCATCTCCATCTTGACCAAATTTAAGAAGGATCTTCCTCAAGAACTGGTTATTATATGCACATAATGCAGCAATAACACTTCAAATGATGGGCTTTTTCTCACAGTGGCCGTCTGGGCCTGGCTTGGATTCAAGCTGCTCCTTTATGTACCTCTTGGTTTCAGGACTCTTGGCCCTAAGCACTGCATCAGCATAGACAACTTTGCAGCAGGACATAAAAGGCATGCAGACGCTACAGCCTTATCTCCCGTTTTTTTTATAGCATGTTATTGATAGAGACTCGAGCCATTGAAGAATCTGTCTTGCCTTCTTATTACCGGTGCTTTCAAAGCAAGGCTCGACTGTGTGATCGGGCTCAGGCTGGCCTCCCTTGGTGGCGAAGCATAGCTGGCAACCAACGAACTCCCACCACTCAAGCGTCTCATAGACTCAAGTTAACCGGTCCTGAAGACGCCAATTCTCCGATCTTGCTGATGAATATTTATGTAGGAATTGGATGACGGCCTGGCGTTCCTTAATATCATCGTGCGAACATGGCTCATGTAGATTCCCAAAGAGCTCCGGAGCTTCTGGTTCGGTAAGGGAAGGGCTTGTCTTGTCGACTGGCGACATGACGACATGGCGGACACGTCTTCTCTTTGCAGGCGAAGATGGTATCCAAGAAACATCACCAGGGCTTGGTGACTTCTGTTCATGACCTCGGCTTTTAGGGGTAAGTTGTGTTTCGGATATTAATCTCTCTGCCATCTCCCCTATGCCGTCAGCAGTGACTTTCGGCTAATGTCCGAGGATTCGCTCTCGGTCACTTTGAATTTGGGCATTCATTCTTGGTCTAAGTCTGCTGGGCAAGTGAAGGAACTCGTGCCACCGGAGGGATGCCCATTCATATAGGTCGAGGAGCTGGGGCTGCATTGTAGTTGGGAACGCCCCATCAAGCCCATAGGTGAATCCGCGCTGCAGGGGACGATGACCGCTTTGCCAAGCAAAGACGACATTTCGATGAGCGTCCTTGCTTCGATCGCCGAATCGATTGAACGGTTGAAATACCTCCTGCACATGCTTCTCGGTTATACCGATACAGATCTGCCGAAGAAGCTGAGAGTTTACTGCAAACCCCTAGACCTTGAAGGTTACTTTTCAAAGCACGTTAGTGAAGCGGCTAGTGTGCCACGGCTTGCTGTTGGACAATAAGGACTGGGTTCGGAAGAGCAATGGCGATGAACTTTGATTCGCTATGGCCAGGCTGTTAACTCCTCGCTCTCTGTCCAACAAATTGATGAAGGGACGGATGTCGGTACAGTATTTAAATACCGCCAACGCAAGCTCGGCCGGAAGAAAACGGATGATAACAAATTCTCGATTGGTTGAGCTTTTGGCCTTGTGATGACGGACCACATGGATAAAGTAGCCTTTATAAACGTAGAGACCTCTGGGTCCAAGTTCATCATTCTTGACCCAGAGGCTGGAGAGTTCTGGCCATCGTGGCTGTTGACCACCGGTCAAGGACATCGCTGGCCCGAGAAGCTCCTGAAAGTCCTCTTCTTTCTTACGGTACCGGTCAACCTTTGACCAGTTCCAGCAATTACCTCTGGATAGACACCCGTGCCGGGCTGTACAAGCACGCTTGAGGAGGTCCAGATAGGCCGATGTCAGTTTGTTCTTGGGGTCTGTCACAAAGGAATATACGTTGTCATTGTTAGCCATATCGTCTTTAATCTGTGATAGGTCGATGTCAGGCTCTAGTCCAAACATTAAGCTATTACACAGACCATTGACCTCCTTGATGAGATACTCAGTCAGGGCCTGAAACTGACCCATAGAGATCTCTCTCCCTGGCCCCAACTTACACTCTGGTGGTCGACACTCCAGTACAGAAGGCAAGAAGGCATGGCATTCCGGGCTGCCACGCACCCATAGGCGCGTAGACTTACAAACTCTTCAAACAACGATTGAGATCCCATGACCATGTAGCGCCTGTGGACTTGTTTGAGTCGCCCGAGCTGTTTGAATCGCGGCCGCCGTTCAATTCTTAGAAAATCATATGGTCGCAGGGGAAGAGCTCGCTCGAGGAAAAGAAGTCGCTGGATGTATATGAGTCCAGAAAGATAAGGCATATAAGCACATGCATTGAGGAAGCTGTTAGTTACTTCTGAAAACGCCAGCATACCGCTAAAGTACACTAGCACCATCGAGCTTGGTTGGCCATCCGTCAATCTTCCTGTACAGAGCGCCAGACTTAGGTCGAAAACGAGCTCGGCAAGCGTGGTAGGGGGTAGGCCTCGTTCGGGCCCGTTAGCCGCGTTCCCTTCTTCGCTCTTGTCGTAGCTGGGCGTAAAGACGTTGCCACTATCACCGCCGTCATCGTCATCGCCATCGCTAGCGCTGGACAGTTCGCTATCATCGTCTGCCTTACCGAGATCTTCATATTCGCTTCCATCTATGTCCATATCCTCATATTCAATTCGCATTTCACCTATTTCTTCGGCCTGCTGTTGCGTCTGACCAGCGTCCTCAATAGGATATGCTTCCAGGGCTGTCAGAGGCGAATTTGCCAGGTACTCATGATGCCAGATTGCATTGAGGAAACCATCCAGCTTCTTGTTGAAACGCACGCCGACAAGCCTCTCCCGTTGCTTTGCGTCCATACGGTATGCCCGAAAACAGAATGCCAATGCCTTTTTCAATAGTAAGCGGTATCTGGTGGTTGACGAGGCATGCTTGACTAGTGTAAATGGCTTCAAATAAGGCACATGGGGATGGTTTCTCTTCAGCCAATAAAGGAGGTTGCGGCTCGTGCTGTAGACTGTCTCTTCGCAGCGGTCCATAACAATGTCCACTACCTTCAAGATCCTATCGATCCTAACCTCGTCCTTGCGTAGGCTATTTAGATCGATAGAGAGGCCAGGGACTTAGGCTGCGCTAGCGAGGAGGTATGGCGGTGCCTCTGGCCTCCCATAGAGTTATAGATAAGGTATCTGGATGAGTCGACGGAGCAGGCTCCGGTCCTTGTTCTTGTACGTAGTCTCCCACCTTGTTCTTTCCAACCACGGCCGCTGTTCGGCATAAGTCGTCGCAGAACCCGCAGCCGTAGCTTGTGTATTGCCTTCAAGTCCAGAGCCATCCACAAGCCGGTGATTTCGCTGGTGCTTGCGCGCCTGCACAGAACTAATGAAGTCTTGTTGTTCATTGCCGGTCCCGTTTCGACTGCTGGAAACTAGCCCACGAATATTGCCTGTAGGCAGGAAAATCCATCATAAAACCGGAGCCTTTTGTCTTCAGGCAAACCATCTACAAGAGGCGCAGCCTGTTCTGGATTTTCTGGGTTTAGGGTAGCTAGTACCTTATTAAGACCTTTTCACTGAAATAGAGGAATCTTATGTTTATCTCTCAGATGATCGGTAGGATAAGAACTAAGAGGAGAAATCACATATCTGCAGTCCTCATTGAAACATATCAATAGTTATAAATCAGGATGAACCCATAAGGAGAGCGACTTAAGGAATTAAGAAGGCAGCTGTTACATTCCTACAGTTAGAGCGATAGGTAATGATTCCATAGTGTTGACCTCTCGCTATACTATTGTATGCTATTACTGCTGCTTCTATATATTATTATATTCTTTTATCATTGGATGTTAAGAAGCTAGAAGATAAAGCGAAAGGTTAGAGGCAAGTGGAGGGAATGGAATAAAAGTGGAAAAGGAGAAGCATAAGTGCGTACGGGTAAAAAGTAGATAAACAATGGGTTATTTTTATCGAATCTTATTACCATATTAATGTGCACAGACGGAAAGTGTAGAATCTAGGGGCGACTATTCAGGGTTGGTACAGACAAAAACTAGACAATCCGACGGGATTCTAATGATCCTTTGTACAGTAGGCGGCTTACTGGGCATAACTTTCTCCGCCTTCTCCGCCTTCCCAAGATTGATCCCCTGCCCATGCTGGATACAACATGTCCCACATTGGAAAGTCCCCATCCAAATTGGGATCGAACAACGATATGCCATCATTTTCAGCGTTCATTAAGCGCGTAAGTTTTCTTGTAGGCTCCTCACCCTGGCCCCCGGACGATGCAGGAACCGGAAATGGCTCCAAAGCATTCACGTCGACCACATGTTGTGACAAGCCTTGTACTTGGGAACCGTTATCATCATATCCCTTTACTGCATTCCTCGCCAGGACTGAAATGTCTTTGACTAATGATATGGTATGTTGAGACTCCGTGGTAAACTCTAAGCGAGCAAAATGGCCAGCTGCAACGTCGAGGAGAGTGAGATTAGATTGAACTGATTTGGCGCTGCTATCCTGCAAAATGGAGGCAAATACGTTGATGGCCGCGTATATGGGAACATAAGTGGCGTTGCTTGAAATCGCTTCAGTACGTGAACATCTGTGTTTATGGAGACTTACAGCATTGGACAACTGGCATCAACAGTGATATGGCTGCAGTCGAGAATTGCGCCCCTTGAAGTTCTCGCGACTATTTCCGAGGACTGAAGAATTTGTGCTTGAAACTCTGGCATGTCGTCAATCCGAAAAACTCTCCGCATCCAGGGATGTGCCAGCGCAGTATTGATATCCCATGTTAGCGCATAGAACAAGAACTGAACTATAAGTGCTTGAGGGCGGCTGAGGCTACTCGGAGGCCTTGCAAGATCCATAGGGAGCTCGCTACCGATGCAGTCCTTCAACTCTCGCATTAGTTCGATCCGCTTTCTTTCCAAATGGCTGACGCTGTTAACCCACTCCCCGGGAGTCTGGCGATAAGCTGTGACACTGGATAGCCTCTTGGTCACAGCTGACGAAAGCTGGCTGATGCTTATGAGTGACTTGAGGAATGCTAGATTTACTGAATTACTAGCTGGGAAGTTTGTCGGCAGTCGACAGCTGATCTCGTCGTCAACTAGCGCCTGGGAGCGTGTTAATACTTCCATGTTGCTGTGAAACGACTGACTGACGTACGGAAGGCCTGCCTGTCCTACAGGCTACGTCCTTCTCAAGGCAGTATATTGACCAAAAGGTACAGTTTCGCATGCATATCTCATCGGCAGAGAGTTTCCAAGATGCAGGAGGCTGACGATGAAGGCCTTGTGCAATGGCAAGCCTGAGGGCGTTTGCGCAGAGCATGTATTGCAGGAATGGGTTGCCAATGCCTTCAACAAAGTAAGCCTTGAGCCAGGTTAGCAGAATTCAGGCTCAACTGGGAATAACACAACCATTAAAGCTAAGGCCTGGACTCCAAGAAGCCCGGTGGGACAGAATAATAATTCGGTGTGCACGGATAGGGCATTTTCAAACCAAGCCCAGGATTTTTGCTGGGCTTCTTGGTACGTCCCCGTTCTCGAAACTTGCAAGCAACATCCTGAGGCATACACCATATTACGCAAAGCATACCATGCTGGATTATCATCACCTCCCGCTTTTGGGCCACTCAGAAGCGATCTAAGCTTTGATTCGAATATTTCTCGCTTCAAGATACCAAGGCCTGCGTAGGTTGCCTCCTCAAAGTGGACTATTTGACATGATATCAACAACTTGCGATTCAGTAGCTTAGTCTGGGCACTTACATTTGGAGTATAGTAGGGCAGTTTCCAGGGTTGGTTCTGGTTCCCGATTGGGTGACAGTTTGCTATTAATTTTGAGCCGTTTAGTGTAATTGTAGGCGAAGCAATGTGCAGTTAGTTGGAAGTCTGGATTTTTGACTTTCTCTTTAACCCAAGCTATCCCGGCGCTCGAGCAGATAGACAGGCTAGTTCGTGGACCTGATATCTCGTGAGCTTGAGCCTGGACGTGCAGATAGTAAATATACCACAATATTCCACCCCGACCTGTCGATGGAATGAGCATATAGAGCAGCCAAAGAATTTCATAGTAGTCTCACCTTGTTAGGGTGGTGCCATAATGTGCCTTCATTCCCTTCTGTCCTATCTCCGACGTTCGCGTCTGCTGTTGATGGGGTATGACACTGCTGCAAGAGTTCCGTACGATGGTCGCCATCTTCGATGACGTCCTGCCAGAGAGGCTCAGAATTTTGCGTAGAGGTAGGAGTGAGAAAATTGCAAGGGAGGGAATCTTGGAGAGCTGTGCTTGCACTCTGTTGGTGCGAATCTGAACACGCTCCAGTAGCCAAAGAGCCACCGTCAGATACAGGCAATACAGCTGGGAGTGTGTTGTTTGTATTGGAGTTGGTAGTCTGTGATGGATTGTCGCTAGATCTTTGATTGTGTGCACTCTTAAGGAGGTCTTCGAAGCGGGCCAGTCGACTTGCTAGATCGACAGTGACTCTCCTCGCGCGGCGTTGCCTTTCTGCGAAGAAACAAGTTTCGCCAGCTCGTAAGCAGTTTGCACAAGGAGGTTCACCGATACCTGTTTCGAATTAGTTTCCTGTTGCTCACTCGTAGTTGAAATCTATCACATCGTATTTTTTTGAGTCTGCAATAGTTACAGGCGCGAACTCTTTTTTGGATCACCGGCGACGCTGGCGCAACCTGCCTTGTGCGATGAACTGATGTATCTGAGGCAGAGTCCATTATTGTACATAAGGAGAGTTGGAGGTCGTAGGTTCTGCACCCGGCTGGACACACTCGTTGGGCGTTATTGTCAGGGTTCAGATGACCTTACTGCCCTACCTTCGGGTAGCTCGGTATTTTAAGATTCATTAGCTAGGATCAGCTTTTTGGTGGGCAATTTGCGGGGTAGTTGCTATATAACCGAGGGAAATAGCCACTTGAGATGAGAGGCGAGGAATAAATTGTCTTTTACTTGAGGATCTACTTAGATATCTGAAGTTTTGATAAGTAATTGTTTCTCCTTGAATATAATACTCCTTCTGGTGGATTGTATTCTGGCCCTTGACAGCTATATTCAGGTTAAGCATGAACCTGTGAGCTTTTTGCGTAGATAAGTCCGTCTCGCGTAAACGAAGGCACAGATGTCAGCCACACTCTTGTGAAGAAGAAATCTTTTGTAGCGCACTTGGCCCGCCTGTGCTTCCCAGGTAATCGAGAGACCCGTAGTCTGGGGCCTGTAGTCTGGGCTTCTGTCTTCATGGCTCTAACTGAAGGGTTCCTCGTTCGGCATTCGCTGCGATGCTCGAGTATCTCACCGCTATCATCCGCTGTATTTGACACTTGATCATTTTACTCAACAACTGCCCGACCCAATTTGACGTGTTCTGTAACCCAGGTGGACTGACATCGAGATCGCAATGACGTCAGTCACAGGGTCTACTTTCTACCGATCGGGCCGACGAAGCTTCCG
The DNA here is from genome assembly GCA_002982035.1 of Fusarium algeriense. Classification (NCBI taxonomy): domain Eukaryota; kingdom Fungi; phylum Ascomycota; class Sordariomycetes; order Hypocreales; family Nectriaceae; genus Fusarium; species Fusarium algeriense. The sequence continues at coordinate 4,644 of PVPY01001071.1, read as the reverse complement.
AACCTCCGGGCTGGACCTCATTACTAACATACTCTCAAGACCAGTCGGGCCGATGAAACTTCCGGATCTCCGAAACTCAGCTAATGTCTAGCAATACACATGATCGAATGGCTGAAAGGTCCCAGAACATGACTCTAACTCCTGTGGGTTAATAAAATTATGCTTGAGCGGTGTCTTGATCTCCTTGCATCGTATGCCGTTATAATCTACTGACTTGGATGTGCTCCGGAGTTTGCAACCCGGCACAAAGACATGGCTTGCTCAGCATTTAATGATGGCGGGCCGAGCAACCTTACCATATATGATATGTACGTAGCTTGAAGAAGGCATGCTTGACACCGTCATCCAATCCAATAGTAAATATTCTCCCTGAAATTTCCCGCCGGACCACAAACCTCATCAACTTGCGTCGCCTGTCATGCCTTATACATCAAGATTTGAGTTGCAGACGGAACATACTGCCATTCCATCATTCCTATTTGGTTCCTTTAACGCGCCAATACCAAGCCAGAAAAATGTCCTCACAGATGCAAAGCGGCCCAGCACTCATTTCTTCACCCTACACACATTCCGAGAATGGTCCAAAAGATTTGCCGCAGGCCTGAAAGCCAAAGGTTTTCGAACCGGCGACAGAGTCCTTTTATTCTCCGGCAATTCTATCTTTACGCCCCTCGTGATTATGGGAACAATTATGGCAGGGGGAATATATACCAGCGCAAATCCGCAATACACACCACATGAGTTAGCCCATCAGTTACGATTGACCGATCCGGCCGTTGTCCTGACTGCAGACCTATTGTGGGAGAAAGCTGTGAAAGGGGCCGAGTTGGCCGCTCTGAGCACTGACAAGTTGTACCTCTTCGCGGAACCTCCTTTGAACAATAACCCATCCTCACCACCAATAGACACCAATGCTCGTCAACGATTTTCAGATCTTCTAGCCTCGCCTGACATAGGCGCCATGTTCGAATGGGAAGAGCTCAATAGTCCCCAGAAATCATCTCGTGGAGCACTTTTACTGTTCTCATCAGGCACAACAGGCCTACCAAAAGGTGTAGAAGTGTCCCATTACGCCATTGTCGCAAACGTGGCTCAGCTGAATATCATGCGAAGTCCCACCAAATTCAGCCCAGCCTCGTGCGACGTCAACAAAAGTCTTGGTTGTTTGCCCATGTATCATGCTTTTGGGCTTTTCTACTACACGTTCATCCTTCCCAAAGTCGGTGTTGAAGTCTACCTCATGGAGCGATGGAACGTCGATGAAGTCCTAACACATATCCAACACTTCAAGATCTCCGAGCTGATCATGGTTCCTCCCATGGTTCTGGCTATGGTGAAGCATCATCGAATCCATCAGGTTGATCTTAGCAGTGTTTCCAAAATCTCAGTAGGAGCAGCTCCACTCGGACACGAGCTCACCACTCAATTTGAATCGCTCTGGAATGGTGGAGTCCGAATTAGACAGGTTTGGGGAATGTCGGAGTATGTAATTTGTCCAACAAGGGAAAAGAGCAAACTTGCTAACCAAAAAGGCAACCTGTAATGACAACTTGCTGGCACGAGGATGATACTCGAGAGCCTTCATCTACTAGTGTAGGGGAGCTCATTCCTGGTTGCGAAGCGATCATCATGAGGCCTGACGGTACCGAAGAGACGCGTGTCAGAGAACGTGGCGAGATCTGGATGCGCGGTCCAAATATCATGAAAGGATATTGGAGAAATTCAGAGGCCACCAAGTCTACTATTAATGACCAAGGCTGGCTGATGACTGGAGATGTTGCTTTCATTGATGAGCATGGCAGATTCCACATTATCGACAGAATTAAGGTATGCGATATGTTCCTAAGTCACTTGCAGCTGAAACTTACATTCGTCCAGGAATTGATCAAGGTCAAAGGGGCACAAGTCGCTCCGGCTGAGCTTGAAGCCTCCCTGCTCGAACACGAGCAAGTAGTCGATGTTGCTGTCATCGGTGTTAGGATGTACGGGAGGCATCGTAAGTTTCCACCTTTGGATCTTCACACTAATGAGTGGATAGTGAAGCTGATGACGAGGTGCCACGAGCCTATATCGTACGCCGAGACAAAACCCTCACGGCAGCAAGTCTCCTGGATTGGGCAAATGGCCGATTGTCCAAGTATAAGCGCATCGCAGGTGGAGTCATCTTCGTTGATTCGATTCCCAAGAGCCCGGTAAAGATCTCCTCTGAACTGCCTTTGGAGCCCTTACTAATACCCGGCCATAGAGTGGCAAGATTCTCCGTCGAGAACTTCGGGAACGAGATAAGAACGAGAGCCATGGGGAGGCTTCCAGAGAGATTAATTCAAAAATCTAGAGGTTGAATCTGTTTGTGGAAGGCTTTGCCTGTTGTCTGGCGTGATTGCAACCGCGATAGGTACTTGATGTGAAATACGTAGAGTGGTTACAGAACGAGCAGTGAGTGATCCGGTGCGCATCCCCTGTGCAACAGGCCCTCACTGGAAGGCGAATCTGATGGCTTTTCTGAAACACGGCTGCGAATTGAAGGATTTAAACCACTATGGATGGAATAGCGAGAGCCACTGCAGTTTGCCATCGAGCCCAAATCTGCGTACCGGATTGTGAGATTATTCCATGGTATTATAGAGGCTCTCGCAGATAATATGTAACAAACCCCAAGATAGTGACCAACTAGTATGAAATGTCCAGCCAAGCGTAGGACTGCTCTATAGTTAACCAGAATCACACCTTGCAATAAGGGGACAACATGGAGTCTGAACACCATATTACAGTTTCAATAGGAATCGATTGTAACGGATGATTATTCCCATGTCTCTGATGGCTTTTCACCTAATTACAGCTGTTCATTTGTGGTGTATAGTTGAGAGGTTTTTCTGGGAGCGGGTTATGACATTCTAGCGGATTGTTGCTATGGCCCGACCGTATCCGAAACTCCGGAAGGGTACAGCAGGGGAGGGACAACGCAGCCGGAATGCATAGCAGGCCGAAACACCGAGACATGTATCCCTCCACTAATTGTGACATCCGGCCGAGGGACATGATCCCAGAATGGCAGATACCGGACTTGCATGATGGAACCCGATGAGGAACAAAACAGATAAATTGACAGTGCCACTTCTATTCTGCCACTTTGTCTACTATCATTCTCTCTTCAACTTCGAAAAGACGTGAACCGTTCAGCTATGGCGCCTCAACTTCAGAATGCCTACATCTTGGGCGTAGGTATGAGCAAATTCATAAAACCGATGCCAAGCAATGACTACACCAAGATGGGACTTGAAGCGGGCGTGAAAGCTTTGTTGGATGCCCAGATCACCTACGATGCAGTCGACCGTGGAGTGGCATGCTACTGTTATGGTGATAGCACTTGTGGCCAACGAACCTTCTACCAATTTGGCATGACATCGATACCCATCTACAATGTCAACAATTATTGTGCATCTGGATCCACCGGGATGTCCATGGCCACCGACTTTATCAAATATGGCGCAGCCGACTGTGTCATGGTACTAGGATTTGAGAAAATGGCTTCGGGCAGTCTCAAGAGTAACTTCCCCGATCGGGTCAATCCTCTAGGTCTGGCGACTGAGATGGCGAAAACGACCTATCCAACAAAAAAGACAGCGCCCTTTGCGCCTCATATGTTCGCCAACGCCGCAAGAGAGTACATAGAGCGCAATGGTGCTCGAGCAGAAGATTTTGCCGAAGTTGCCAGGGCTAATCGTCTTCATTCGGTCAAGAACCCATACTCGCAGTTTCATGCTACTTACGATATTGAAGAGATACAGCAGGCACCGATGGTGTTTCCACCCATGACCAAACTGCATTGCTGTCCAACCAGTGACGGAGCAGCAGTGGCCGTAATAGTGTCGAAAAAATTCCTCGACGCCAGACCACATATGAAGTCTCGTGCAATCCTCATCGCTGGCCAGGCTTTGACAACGGATAGCCCTACAATGTACAACGGTTCTGCAATCAGCCTTGTCGGATTCGACATGGCACGCGACGCTGCACACAAAGCGCTGGCTCAGGCTGGGACTACAATCAAGAATGTCAAGGTTGTTGAGTTACATGACTGCTTCACCACGAACGAGGTTCTGGTCATTGATGCAATCGGGTTGTCAGCACCAGGGAAGGCTCATGAGTATATCCGTCAAGGTCAACATACTTACGGGTCCCAAGCAGCCGTTGTGAACCCTTCTGGAGGACTACTGTCGAAAGGACACCCACTAGGGGCAACAGGTATTGCACAATGTGTCGAGCTCACGTGGCAGTTGAGAGGGTGGGCGAACAACCGTCTGGTTGAGATTGAGCCTGAAAAAGTAGCCCTCCAACAAAATCAGGGCCTGGGAGGTGCGTGTGTCGTGACCGTTCTGAAGCGTGCCGACGGCGTCTTGAATACCAAGATACCTTCTGATGAAGTAGCAAGGCTTTCGGGATTAGGCTATAATCCTGCGGTCGAAGCAAGAGGAATAACAGAAGATCAATTGCGTAGGGTTAGAGCACGAAGGTACAGCGAGTATGCATCAGGGAAAGTTGGGCCAGGAGCCAAATTTGAAGCAAGGATATGATGCGTGTAGACCGGCAGTCGGGACAACTCCTAGAAGACAGAGAGCTAGCATCATATATAGGGAAAGTCATAAT
>PVPY01001070.1:0-48360 GCA_002982035.1 Fusarium algeriense | reverse complement strand
GGACTGGGCGCATCCAACTCATCCTCTCTTAGCCTCTTCATGTCTGGCCCATCAGGTGGAGATATCGATAGAGGGCCTTCTACTTCCGTGTCCCGCTTTCTCTTACGCTCAGGGCTTCCCAGAGAACCACTACCCTCATTATCCGACGCCCCGGCAGCGTCAAGCCCATCAGCTGAAGTCCCATTAACCTTCACTAACGATGAGGCTTCAAGTCCACCGGCGATAGAGTTAGCACTGCTTCCTGCGGCACTGGGGCCTTTGTCATCCTTCATCTGGGTATCTGCGTTTTCGCCCGTCCTATGCTTCTGCTGATCGCCGAATTTCTCAACAGCACGATCCAAGAAGTCCTTAACATACTTCTTCATTTTCCTCGCTTGCTTTTCATTGAGTGGTGCATTGGGATCGCCGACTCTGTTATTCTTATAGTCAGACGAGACAAGCTTCTTAGCTATCTCTTTACCAAAGCGCTTCAGCTCCTCCTTAGGAAGTTTGTGATGGAATTTGTCGAGGACATGTTTGATATGAGGAAACACCTAGTAAGTAGTCTGTTAGTAAGGTTCGAAACTGTACTCAATTGCAACTGACCGTATTCTCGTATATCTTCATTTGTTTTTCGACTGGAAGAGATCGCCATTTCTCCTCTTTCACCTCCTTGGGTGGCGTTTCTGCCGCCTTGGGGGTCGAGACAGAAGTATGTTTAGGTGTTCCCTTTTCAGTCACTTGATTAATAATACTCTGGATCGCCAATTGCTCCTTCATAGCTTTGGACGGTGCCTTGACAGCAGGTTCTGCTACAGGTTGGGTAGGTCGCTGCCAGGTTGTGGTGCCTTGCTTATTATAGAAGTAAGTGTTCCCTGCAGCGTCCTTGGCGGTGAACCATCCTTGCGGAAGTCCACCGTTGAATGGGGGCCTGCGAGGACGTCCGCCATTCTGGTAAAACGTAACATTTCTTTGAGGCATGCTGTTTCGAGGACCCTTTGGTGCGTCAATGGTTTGTGGCGACGCTGTCTTGGAAGATTGCGCTGCCTCCTCTTCTCGACCTGCACCACGACGTTCCTCAAACGAGTTTGCAGCTGGTGCATTCGGGTCGAACTTGCGTCGTCGAATTCGGTACGCCACCTCTAACTTACTCCACTCGTCGAGAAGGTATTTTGACTTCGAAGCCACGTCCTCATGCTCGGATCGTGTCAACCCCTCAATCGTGGCCTCTATTTTGGAATCCTGGATCTTGTTTCTTGTTAGACGGGGGAACTTGTCAAGGATGTCCAACACCTGAAGGACGACGTTGTGGTCCTCGATAAAGGTGTTAAGTGTTGTTTTGAGGATTTGGTAAGCGTGCATACGCATAACACAGTGAATGACGCGCTCCTCGTCGCACCGCAGGATACGGTCCAGTAATTTTACCGCAATCCATTTCTCTTTGCATTGCATAAGAGCAGCCATGACCTTTCGCGCGTCGTCTTCGTTGAGACTGCGCGAAGGTATACTGTTGACATATTCCTCATCATCTTCATCGGGCTTCTTCTTCCTAGGCTTCTTTGCCACAGAAGTATCCCAACCATCGCCTCCATCGATACCTAAAGCCTCGACAGTCGCTGCAGGCAACTTGGTTGCCCGCTCAGTTTGCGTTTTGCCTCCAATGAATCCCACACAATTGGGTTCCCCGCAGTAGCAGGGTTGGGGGTCGGCACCATATCGGTCCACGTTGTAGTTGAACACCAACTCTTCGCCGGATTGGATCTTGCGCGAGGCAAAAATACCCATTCGGAGTTTGTCACCAACCACCCACTTATCGACATAACAGTTGGGATTGCAAGAATGATTGCAGAAGCGGCCATAGTTGCCTTTTTTCGTTGCGTCCACAAACTCGCTCTTGTTCAGCGACATGAAGTAAAAATGCTTAATACCCTCTTCATCGTACTGGATCATTCGACGACGAAATGTTGGTTCATTAATGACTTCGCCAATGTACTCAAAAACGAAGTCGTTGGGTTGTAGATCCGAGTCGGCGCGAAGGCCAAACCCCTTCTTTTCGGTTTTGATGACAGAAACGTTGGCGTACTGCTTGCGTTGGAACCGCTGATTCTGGCAGCCCCCTGCGCAATTTCCAGCCTCAGCGCTACATTCCATTTTTGTCGCTCGATTGATGCAGTCGGAGTCCTCGCCACACGCAAGGTTCTCGCCATTGTCTGTAGAGAGAGTTAGCATGATACCGGACCACAAAGGCTCAGTGTAGGTAACATACGCCATTCTTCCCGACACTCGCAGTCCAAGGCGTCGTTATCTGTAGATCCAAGGTGCTTTGAGCCGTAAAGACAATCGGGAATGAGTTGGAAGAAATTGCAAGACTCGGCGGTCATGTCGGGGAGGTGGTCGAAAAGGACGGGTTCGCGGCTGGCTGCTAACTTCTGAGAAGCCTTCCGAGAGAGCTTTGCGGGTCTGTTTGAACTCGGTGTGTCTGCGCTTCCACTGCGCGACTTGATGCCATCCTGAGAAGCGCTCGGCGACCGGGATTGTTCCTGGTCGCCATTCGTGACAGACATGGGAGTTCCCTCCTCCTGCTTCACCTGCGCGCCGTTTGCACCCTCCTCAAGCTTGATTTCCTCCATTTTGCTGGTCGTATACTCGTCATCCTCCATTAGTACATCAGGAGTAGTAGCACAAAGGCCAAGTTTGGAGGGTGGTCTCGGGGTTTATCGAAGGTATTGGGCTGTCGCGAAGGAGGAGGACGTGTCGAGAGGTCAATGCGAACGCGAAGAATGACTCGTCCCAACACAGCAGAAAGGGTGGAGTGTGAACGCGGAGTTGGTGGAGCGGGTATATCCCAGGCGCATCTACTGCAAGTTGTAGGGACCTTACGGGGGAATGAAGCAGATAGTTAGAGGCGAAGCAAGGCGAGAAGAAGCCTGGGAGAGGTGACTTGTTGGAGGCCAAATCCGGGGTTAAGCGGTCACGGGAAAAAGCGACGGGGCGAGACAAAGAAACCAGGGCACATTGAGACCGTGCATCGACGATTACAAAAGACGATGCGAGGGACGAAGCCAATTCGAGTCGAGAACACTTATTCCGACCCAGTTCAAAGGAAAGGCAAAGCTAATAGCAAGCAGCATCTTTTGTCGGAATTTTATGGCCCCGAGTGTCCGACGCAAAAGGCCCGACCGAGGCAACTGCGCGCGCCATGATTGCTATTCTTCCAGTTGGGTGCAGTTCAGTGGCAAGCCACCATAAACAACCTTTACTGTCCAACTTCACGATCAAGCCAGTCCTCGGGGCTTCAGATGGAGACTCAAGACCCTCAATGAGGGGGGCAAAAATAATCGAATCAAAGAGCCTTCCAAGTTACCCTAAATTATCCTTAACTTACCTGGGTGTTTTTGTCACCTAGAATCGAGGTCTTTGGTTTTCTGTCATTTCCTACCTACTAGGTTGGCAGTATTATTATAATTTGATATCTGATATCAATCCACACCAATTATCGAGGTCTCAAACCTCTGAGCGTCCTTAACGTGGACGAAGTATCCGAAATGCGCGTCAGTAGCTCTTTTCCAACCCAGTGCCTCTGCGGCCAACAAGGTGAGACTGGCTTGATCCTCGCGCCGAGGCCGACCAGGCCGGTCATGTTCTGCAAACGAAAGTCATTAGCCACGCTTCGAGCGCTTCGGGAAGAGACAGACAAACCGGTTTCATGCTCACATCAAACAGAGCAAACTTGGAGTCGACTGAGTCCTTAAATCTGCGGACATCAATTCGAATCGGTGCTGTCACTGCCAACTCTTGTGCCGCCCTTTCGCATTCCTCTGCTATCTGTTTGTATGCCGCCTGGCTGCCCTCCACGGCTGTTATTGCCCTTGAGTTCGCTGTGACTGCTACAGCGCCATTATACGGAGCAACACCATCGATACGGTTGAAACGCGTCACAACAGGCAATGCCCAATATCGCCCTTCTCCAGTAGGTGGCATAACCGTAACTGTCGCCTCTTCGCCAGCAAGATATTCTTCCAACATGATAGACGGTGATTCTTTGAATAAAGCCTGGCCATGTCGGATAAGTACCTTCAAGTTGTGGCATACACGAACGCCATGGCTGCCACGGCCACGTATAGGCTTTGCGACAACTGGGAAAGGGAGGTTAAGCTTCTCAAGACTCCCTTCAATGTCTTTGCTCTCGTGTATGGTCCACGATCGTGGCAAAGTAAAATCGCCAAGGTTCCGCAGTAAATCGTTCACAAATTTTTTGTTGTCATATTTTTCGACAATCAACGGGCCAGCTTGTCATCCGGTTTGGGGTTATTATGTGGACAGATAACATCAACGTTCGGCGATAGGCTCAAATTATAGGCGATATCGGCACTGGAGTCCATGTAACCTAGAAATATGTACGGAACGATTAGGCAAACACATTGAACGCAGCCAAGGAATAAAAAAACCACCAGCCTCCGGGCTTCTTTGGTTTCTGAATTCCATCGATAATTGGAAGGCCAAGACTTTGGTAAAGCACAGCTACGCTAGGCCTTGAAGTCGATGACATTGAGGCTTTGAGGTTGATCAAGGTCAGGCGATGACGAAATTGCTATCTGGCTCCGGGTGTAAGAGATTGTATCATGTGCGTGGATTCTGAAGCAATACGTTGCATGATTGAATTGCGGTGTAATACCAGGGAATTGATTATTCAAACTTGAGAGAAGTATAGGTCATATCGTGGAGGCTTAGATCCCAAACCTGCCTTTGGGAACGATCCGATGGGCCATTCCTTGGGTATGGATGGAGAAGTCCGTATTGTGTTCGGAGTGCTATCAATGCCCATTGCTGAAAATGGGAATTGACTTGATAAATTGAATTTCAGAATTTATGATGCAATTAATCCTTTTTTTAATAGCCTGAATAATAATCATGGCTCTGCTCCTTAGATCTTCCCAATAGGGCCCAGTCAGATGTTGCCAGGTCATTGTGCATTAATGCCAGTCTAGAAGATCAACGCCATGGCTGGACTTGATTATAAAAGGGAGATGTGCTGTCTAGTTTAAGGTGGTCAAATTTGCGCCTTGTTTATTCTTTCAATGTAATTACAATCGTCATTTGAATGGTGATAATGGTGCAGCCTTTGGACTTACATGAGATCGATGAGGATCTACGTACCCGTCATCTTCAATGAACCCCATTGGAAGCCCTTACGAACACTTGGCCAGTGCTACATTTGCAAAATACGACAAGTCGACCTTTGAACCAATGACCAGTCATTCTTCTCATCAACAGCAACAATGAGAAAACAAACTCATAGAAACAATGGCCTGAAACCATAGACCCGTCGCCAACTGGCCAATAGGCCTTAACCCATCTCCTCAGGTTCGTTCAGGTTCCAGTGAGTTGCACTAACAGCCCCTTGCCCAACCCTGAAGGTAAATAGCTTGGCAACACTTTTCTAATAGTCGCTGACCTTGCCTTGCACAGAATACTACCGCATTTAACAGAACCAGGCTGAGCTCACTCATGGTTGGTCGGTGGCCACCTGCATCGTGGGCATGGATTGAACATGGACAAATACGGTACCAGTCGCATACGCGAGAAGCCAATTGAATATCGGGAAATCCATGTTGGTGTGTATCGATGGGCTGAGCCTGTGAGCACGGGACATGGAATATGTGTCTACCGTCTACAGCGGCCCTTCGATAAGTCCCCTACTTCGAGTCAGGCGCCTCCAGATTCTAGCGGGATTGGTCCTTGAATTGTCTCTAGGCCCGTCCTGATGCACCTATTTTTTGTCCGATGAGTGAGTGAGTGCAGCAATGGTGTATCATGGCAGGGTCACAGCCATGAAAGAAACAGGGACTATGGACAAATTGGAGTTCTCCAAGTGAGACATTTAGAGGCCTCTCAACCCAATTACTCAATCAATAAGCCTTTGGCTGTCAGCTTGGTTTGCCATCCAAGGTTGGTGGTAGTCATACTCATAATCATATCAGATCAGCGCCTCACTCGCAAACATGGATAGGAGGATTTCCAGATCCAGGAATCGGCTTAAGCTGTACTACGCAACACAAGCACATGTACATGCACTGCACATGCACACACTCATTACATTACATTACATCACATTACATTGCCTTGCCTTGCATCTCATTATCCCCTGAAGAATGAGATGAAGGTACTGGATCGCATTGGATCTTGTGCATCGCTTTCTCGGCCACTCCCGTGCTATCTGTCTGTTGCCTGCAACAGAGCAGTTTACAGTCTGAGGTGGTACTTGGATTGGATGGATATTGGGCAAACCGATTCATCGATTTGGTGGCTTTGAACCGAATTAGGTAGTTGTTGTCTCTGTGCACCCTTTGTCTGCCTTATAGGAGGCATCCAGGGTCTGACACTGACTCTACCGTTACTTTCTCTCATCTGCCAATGGCGCCAGCATTGTCACCAAAACCTATATTCATCACCACGGCCTTTGCTGGCATCTATCGCAAACGTGATCTGGCATCCGCTCAAACAAATAGCTCTTTTCAAGAGGATCTCTCCGACATTCATTCATCTCGCATAACTCAACAAATTAACAAAGGCCAAATCTCGCTCCGCCTTACGACAGACCTGAGACTTGAGGTTTGGTCGAGAGTGCACTGCACAAGATAATTTCACCACACACAGCGATATAATCCTAAAGCCTCTAACTTGGCCTAGGAACTAGCAGTACTATTCTTTATTTGACTTTACAAGTTCCAGCAAGAGAAGTTCTTAGCTCGGATTCTGTACTTCCGCGTCTGTCTTGAAGTGGCAATCCTCGCTTCTTCGTCCATCCGCTCTCACATGTACCGCGAGTTCCAGAGCCAGTCGCTTCCTTTCGTCGTACCCGACGTCTCCAAGCCAGTCGGCTGGGACTCTCAATAGGCTGTATCGTGGCCAGTAGATGTGATATCTCACAAGATTCCACAAACTCTACATTTCTCCTCGCGCCTTACCATCAACCCCTTCGATGAAGCCATCAAACCGATTGCCTGGAGATGAGTTTTGCTTTGTGAAGACAGTTTTGAAGTTAGAAGATCTATTCTTCGATGGACTTTCACTTCTTCTCGTCGTTGAGACTTTATGAGAAACTATTTTTTGGCTTGTTTTAAAACCTCATGCTCATCAGTTGCGAAAAGATCTCAACATGGAGCCGTTTAATGAACAGGAGAAGGTATGTCTCGCTGAAATACCCCCCAAGGTTCCTCAACTGACCAAATACCAGCGACATCTTCTCGCCGAAATAATTAAACACAGTCAATTAGACGTCCAGTGCTTGGAGAATCTAGTTCGTCACATCGAGCCAAACTGGATGCAAATGCAACTCCCGAATGGTAAGTTCAATAGCCTCTATGTCTGGTTCCGAAAACTGAACCTCTATCACAGGCCGCAATATGGCACAGTGTATGGAGACAGCCAAGAGCATGCACATAGGACAGCGTGGGACAAAACGAAAAGCTAGCGCAGAGGAAACAAGCACTCAGAGCAGCAACAACGCCCAGTCACCGAGTCAACAAGCTCTTCCTCTTCTGTTCCAGCCCTCTCCGGCACAGAACTCACCGGTACCCATTCAACGCCAAACCGCTATGCCCCCTGGGACCCATTTACAGCAATCTCATCAACCTGAGCTACCTCCCAAAAAGAAAAAGGGTCGCCCGGCATATGCAGGCAGAGACGTGACTAGCCAACGACCTTTCAATCCTCGACCCATCGCCCCAAAGCCTTCTGCACAAACTCCGCAGAATGCTCACTCGACTTTTCGTCCTATTGCTCCGGTTCCTCATATTGTTCTGCCACCACTACCCCCAGGTTCATTGCAGGCTATCCACAGAGATTTGAGCCGCGAAGTTCCCATGGATCTCTACAACGCGCCCAGCAATGCAGATTCTCAACGGCCTACCATATTGCCAGCAGGAACCCTTCAGCCAAACCAGCCATCAGGAGCCTTAGATAGTTTACCGGTAAGACAAATCCCATTCAATTTGTGGGCCGTCAACTAATATCCCAAAGCATGCAGAACAAATGTCTAACCACCCGAGATCACTTAGTGAAGGGGTATCGCGTGTGAAAAAGCAAGAAGATTCTCCTAGCACCCGACCAAGCTCCTTGCAGCCCGTTACAACTGGCGACCAAAACTATGCGGCGCAAAGTGTGGCACCAGAGCAGGTACAAGAAACAAAGTCGAGCTCGGAGAAGGAAGTCAAGAACCGACGTCAGAAAAAGGGCTAATCTTAGGGTGCCGACATTGCTGAATGAGTAGGAATCCATGGATGGAAGAACCAGGACATTTAGCTACTTAAAGTAGTTGGGCAATCCACACGATAATGCTGGGCATGGAGTTTAATGATGATCTAAGGGTAATGAGGGCAACATAGACAAGGGCCAATGATTAGAGAGCAACTGGATTGACTCTCATGTAATTGCTTCAAAGCATGGAGACCAAAAGAGATGAACATCAAGACATGTTCACGATCGTATACAGGTCCCAAACAGAGTTTGTGGACTATAAGATCTACACCATATCCGACCTTACCCCCCATTCTGCCCGTGAGGGCGGACAGGTGCAAACCACACACTTAGCATTTGTACTATCCATATCTTGAGTAGAGGAAAGAGTTGAAAATGTCACAGTCAAGGAGTGCAGTGCTCAAGTGGATGCAAGAAAATGTATAAAGAAAGCAAGACGCTTATGTTGATTGTATTAAACTCCCTTGACCTTGGCTTCATAACACCCTATCAAGTGTTTCTTCGCCTAGTCTGTTCCAAATTTTCGGGGTCAAGATAAAACAAATATCTGAATCTCCTGGTTCTTCGCTAAACACATGTTTCTGATACCTTCAGATAGTCCTAAACTCCGCTATCCTGAAATAGCTGTTTTGATATTCCCTTTTGTTATGTTTGTCACTGCTTAACAATCTTCTCAATAGTATCGAGAAGAATGTCAGCGTGCTTCTGCTGGAAAATGAGCATAGGTCGTAGACGGACGGCGCTGGCGCCACTGCCACCAATGTTCACACCCAGAGTCTTGGCCTCAGCCAGGAATTGGTCACGCTTGGGGCTGTCAAAGGCAATGAATGTACCCTGACCCTTGCCACGAAGGTTCTCGATTTGACCGGGATATTTCTTGCTAAGAGACTCGAGGTCCTTGAAAAGGCGATCACCAACCTGTGCGGTGTGGTTAACAAGGTCATTCTTGTTGATTTCGTCAACGATGGCCTTGAAGAGGATGGCGCGAGCAGGGTCGCCCATCCATGTGTTGAACTGTCGGTAAGGCTTGTTGGGACGGATAGCAGGGTCGCCATAGTAGAAACCAGCAGCCTGAGCCTTCTTGGAGAAGGTCACAATATCAGGGGGAGTCTCGAGGTTCCAGTGCTCATGAGCCCAGAACTTGCCAGTAGCGCCAATACCAGTCTGGACTTCGTCCACAATAAGGAGAATGTTGTGCTTCTTAGTCAGAGCGCGCAGCTTGCGGAAGAAGTCAGCCGACGCGTGGTTGTCACCGCCTTCACTTTGGACAGGCTCGACGACAACGGCGCAAGGAGGCAGATGCCAATTCTTGATGAGATGCTCGACTTCATCAAGACTGGCCTGCTCAATCTTCTTGTTCTCCTCCACGTTCTCCTCGAGAGGGTACTTGAGCTGGGGGAAAGTTGCCTGAGGCCAGTCAAAAGCAGGAATGTCGACCTTGTGGATGGCCTTGGAACGGGTTGTAGAAAGCGATCCAAACAGACGACCGTGGAAGCCGGTCTTGAACGAAAGAATAGAGAGATCAGGGCTGCCTGGTGCATGGTTGTTCATAGCACTGTCGAGTTCCTTGGGGCTAAAGTCGACCTCGGGGCCACCACGCTCCTGCTGTCGGCGCCACATGAAAGCGGCCTTGTAAGCAGTCTCGTTCGCATCAGAGCCAGCCATGGCAGTAAAGACATTGCCCAGGCCCCTGGGAGCAACACTGAGAAGACTAGACTTGAGAAGATCGGCCCAGTCGTGGGAGGGGAAAGCTCCGAGAGCAGGTCGGTTAACAATGGCGTTCACCATCTCGGGGCTGGAGGCGGCCTTGAGAAGGGCAGGGTTGTTATAACCGACAGCAATTGAAGCAATCTGAGCGAAGCTATTTCATTGTTAGTCTTATGTGAAATAGATTACTTTCAATTGATTCTTACACATCGAGAAGCACGTTGCCATCGGGGTCGGCAATGTAGTTGCCCTTGCTCTTGGTGTAGTCGACAAGCATATTTGCGCTGCGGGTATCGAAGACTTTGGTGAGCTCATCCATGTGGTTCTTGGTCTGAGGGCCAGGAATAGCCGTCTTGACCGAAGGGGCCTCAGGTTCGCCAGCGAAGAAGGACTTCTCAGAAACAGCAGCCATTCGCATGTTTCGTGAAGTAGCGAAAGAGCGGCAAGCTGCAGCTCGGGCAGCTCGGACAGCAGGCCGGGAGGCCATGCCAGCACGGAAAGCCGACATGACTATGAGTTGTGATTGATGAAGAGTGTGAATTTCCTGTGAAGTGCTTCGGTCGTAAGGTAGCAATTGAAGCTATAGTTTGCCTGCTGAGTGAAGAGGGAGAATTAGCATAAAGAAAGCGTGTCGTCATGATAAGCTAACAGGGTCACGAGGTGCAACCATGATAGAAGCCAAATTGAGAGGGGCAACTCACTCTTGGTAGAAGCTTTGAAAGATAGGAATGCCACACAGAGATATGGAAGAGGAGAGGAGGGAAGAAAGGGAGGTTGTCGTCAGCCCTTTTATAATGTATCATATCTCCAAGGCCAGGCAGGAAGGGTCCTTACTCGGATCCGGCTCTCACATATTGTACCTTACCCAACACCGACCGGGGGTAGTCATGATATCCCAAGCTTAGAACCAAAAACTAAAAATGTTTCTTTTCCCCGCATTTGCTCTCAGAAATTGACCAAGCAGAACTGAAAATTGGTGAGAGACAACGGAGGGAAACAGGAAAGAGGGAGGGGTGAAGTTAGGTATGTTCAAAACTTGCCGTAATAGGTAAGAAGCTTGTGGTGCCCCAGCTCGCCTACACAATCTAGTTCCTTTGCTATTCTCTCCGCTATCAGTTATCTTTGTTTGGAGTCCTGTCATGACTAGTAGCCTCCATCAAATTTACTCCTAGATGAGACACAATTGTCTTTATCTTGGTGAGAAATGTTGATTTGATTCTCGTCTGTGAGAACGTCGTCTCTCCTCTCCTCATCTTGATAACAAGGCCCGTGCCTCACCTTCAACCTTCACCTTACCCATGGTGAACCCAGACCCAGATCTCGATAACAGATTGCAGTGCCGAAATGTCCATGGCATGGTGCAGGGATCAGATACGTACCGATAACATGCATTGTCCAATCACCATTGCAGTCTATCTCATTCTCGAGAACGCCCCGTGACCGTTTGCCAGCCAGTGCCTATTCTCTACAACCATTTCACAATCCAGGTACTAATTGACAAAATCAAATCACCCTCTCACGGGTTGACTTTCCTGATTCCATGGCCCGCTCTCCAAGTCCATCAAGCTTGTCAAGGCGCGGGGTAGGCATCTTCATATCTCGGGGTACCTGGTATAAAACGGCTCTCAGATACTGAGACGCCTTCTAGCTACGGTATTTACTCCAATCTAGTCGGGATTTCTGACCGCGATTCCTCACCTAACTTCACCTTGTGACATGATTGCTAACTTTGTTTGGTGATCTTTCTACTGAGTGGGGGTTTATGTGCTATTTAACAGGTAACATATCTCCCAACCATCACATAAATACACACCCGTACTTGGTAGCCGTCTTTCCCGTTTCACACACCGGGCCGGTTCCGGTGTCGGAGCCGTCCGAATTCTCGGCTGTCAGACGTTGCTTTTAGTGCGATTGGGGTCCAGAAGCCTTCCCTTTCGGGCAGGTTAAGGGAGACTGGAGGCTCTGGGGGCAAGTCTAGACATCCATTCATTTATAAACTTGGAAATGATAACATAACAACCACAGCAGTCGAAGATATGTTCTTGCACATCGACCAATCTCTTTAGTTAACTTTAGGATAACAAGGTACCTCGATTCTCCCCGTGACCATAAGTCTCATGCTGTCGCAATGCCAATCTATCAGTTAGAGGAGGCCTGGCTCTACCATCCTTATCAACTTAACCAAATCATGTTGATGCGTTCGATGCCCATGCCCGAAAGAACTCGCTACCGCAAATGCAATGCTCATGCCATGCCTGTATGACGAAAACAACGCCTATTATGCCCAAAACGCCTGGTTCTCTTACAAGTTAAATATCTTTCTCATGCTCCCGCATATATCTGACAAAAGTCTTTTTGTGGGTCTGATAGCTATGTCAGTATCATGATTTGAATATTAATATCGAGCAATAGACAGTAAACACTAACCATTCCGGCATATTTGCCGTCTTTCAGCACACAGATGTACCTGAGTCCGAGCTTCGAGAAAAGCTCGTACACCAAGTCCATTGGCGATCTGATGTCCAGCGCAACAGGTGCCTGTTACTCGTCAGTAGTGTGCGAGGTAGCCCGTGTCATGTAATACTCACAGGATCTATATAAGGTGTGAAATCCGTGGGGTCATGTCCTTCCTCATCTTCGTCAACACTAGGAACGCGGTCCATGAGACAAAGATTCGTCGCTTCGTCTTCTAACTGATCAAGAGCATAGCCAAGATCAGGTGCAGGAATTAGTCCGACCAAAATACCGTGTCGCACAATTGGCAATCCTCCATCGAGTTCACCAGCCTTGTGCAAAAGCTCGAGCTTGATTCTCAAGCTGGTAGCAGGTACAACCGGTGAGTTCGTAATGTCAATGATTCGTTCTTTTCGAACCCGTGGCACAATATCAGCCAGGTCTTCCGTAAAGATAGGCTTATGCTTATTGTCCAGGAACGGATACGAATTCATGCTGGTGAGGAGATCCTGTACAAGTCAGTCGCTTTCTGCCGGCGAAAACAAAGAAACGCTTACATATATGCTATTGGGCTCAATACCATCGGCTGTCCATTTAGCCACGAGGATCGCGAGTGAGAAGGGCAATACGTAGTCAAGACTACCCGTGAGCTCGAACAAGATGACTGCAAGTGTGACAGACAATCTCGTCACACCACACATGGTAGCACCGGCTGCAATGAGACCATACACACCAGGCTGGATGCATGAACCGTCTCTGCTGAAGGCACAGTCTCCCCAGATAGCCCAGTCCGGAACACGTAGGACGACCCACTGCACCATATGGCCGACTATCCGGCCCATCAGACCTCCAACAACCATGGATGGTACATAGATTCCGGCAGGGACTTTCTATTTGGTGTGTTAGTCTGTTCCACGGCTCGTTCTGATTCAAAACTTACAATGCCAAAAGTAATGACGGTCAGGAAACCTTTGATCAAAAGTGCAACGAACAGTTCAAATAGAATCGGGGGGATCTCCTCGATAGATCCAGGACATAATGTTCGTTCTTCCCAGTCAATGCTTGAACCCTCGCACGGCGATGCAACATTCAAAAGCAGCTCGGCAACAGGAAGCTTTGTCAAAGCATTCCAATAGCTCATCATGCCTGTTACCAGTGCTACAAGGAATACTTCCAGTAAAGGGTGCTTCTTAATGAGCTGGATCCTCCTGAAAGATTGAGCCCAGTATTTAGAGGCTTTGATGAACAGTGCCCCCAGTGCACCGCCAATGACACCCACAAATATAAAGGTTCCAAGCTCGAAATACTCCCAGTCGAACAGATATCTCACTTCGAAAAGAACGATCTTGTGCGTACCGTAGGGGTTGAGAAATTTGAGAGACAGCGCGGCGACGATGCAGCAGAAGAAGGTTCGGAACAGCGTCTTGGCAGGGAAGAAGTATGAAACCTCTTCCAGACCAAACAGTACTCCGCCCAGCGGCGCACCAAATGCAACGGCAACGCCTGCGGCTGCGGCTGCCGAGATGACCTCTCTTCGCTTCCCATCGTTTCGATCGTACTTGGAAAATATTCGACACAAGATATTGCCAACGCAGGCGGCCATATGAACGTATGGGCCCTCTTTTCCGAGACTCATACCAGAGGCGACACTGAGTATCAGTGCTACCATCTTGATCATCAAGGTCCTGGCACCGAGGAAACCGTGCAGAACAAAGCCACTCAGTATGACACGAACTTCGGCAACTCCACTGCCAGCTGCAGAATAGTAAACCATAGGGGGATTCTCTGGCTTTGTATCAGGCTGTGGCTGGGGTGTCGACGATTCACTTGGATTCGAGTCATCGTATGTCTGAGCTGGTTCATCAACAGCCAGGTTCTCGTCCAGGGTTGTCAGCTGATACGCAGATGGGACAACTGTTTTTGTCCACAGTGCCATCCAACAGGCAACGAGAGCAAGACTCAGAACAAAGGCCATGTAAATCCCGAAGCTTTTCCAGACGTCTCCTGAAGTGCTGTCTAAAGCATGTGCCCACCTTACCCAATCCTCACAGATCTCTTCGGTGCAACACCTCTATAGTCAATTTTAGTCTGCGTTCCTCCCGGAAGAAAGCTGGGGAAGCTTGTGCATGAATCGGAGATGCAAATCGATTACTGACCTTCCTGCTGAGATACCAAGCTTTGCTGCAGTAGCCATCCTTGAAATCAAAGACAGTCGATTCAGCAACATCGACAGTGTAGGCCATCAATGCAACGATAAAGCCACAAAGAGCGCTCAGAATCCAGCCCTGGGCGCCGTCAAAGATAACGCGAACCCTACCCCAAAAGTCCTTGCGACTGCGCAGCTGCTTCACCCTGTAGGAATCGGCAATTGCATCGTGCACCCAGTCGGTACTGGTGAATTGATCGTACCACATACGCTCGTCGGGGAAAATGGTGCCTTTGGACTCGGCCATGGATGATTCATGGCGGTCGGACAGGGCGTTAACTAGTCTCGAGCTCCATGAGGGATGTCGGCTATGATTTCGAGAGCCATGATAGGCACCTGAGATGCGAATGTTGATTAGCTAGAGTTTTGATTAAATAGGTTATTGGGGAACGCACCTATGTAGCTGTGGTCCCGCGATAAGGACCCTTTTTGCTGACGAGTCGAGCTTTGCTCACTGATACGAATGCGCGATCTTGAAGCTGTGAGCAAGGGGGTTCGCTCATCGAGTTCGCCTGTCGAAGCATTTCGCTGTAAAGGCTGTCGTCGTCGCGTAGTCCGTGGTGAGGGCGGCTCGGAACTTTCTGCTTCTTGTCCCGTCATGATGGAATGAAACTAGGGTGGAAATGAAGTGAAGGAACAGGGAGTGGAGTGACAAGCAAGCTCCAAGGGCGAGACGAGCAACGTGTTGAAGTAGGCGCCTGCTCCGTAGATAAAGAAAGGGTAGATAAAGGGAAAATAAAGGATCAACACGGAGTGAAACAGAGACTGGGACGAAAGGATGATCTACTCCGAGTACTATCTATCGCGACGCCCGTGCTTGTTGCCAGAACTTTGGTGGTTCGTTGGTTGTCACACCGTCACCTTCAGGGTCCAGGTGACCCTCGTTCACGGGAGTGTGGAGGCGCGCCAAGCGTGACTGGACTTTAAAGCAAGATGGCGGGGGGCGATTAGGTATAAATAGAGGCGCCTGACGATGATGACAGGGAGAATCGAGGGATGGAGAAGAGAAAGGAAGATTCTCTTGACGGCTACGTCAAGGTTTGGGGGAAGCGAGGTGTGTTAACTTAAGGTTGTTTTCTCCTTGTTATTGGTCTCGCCGACTGTCAACTACCATATTCGGTAACAGATGCGCCGAGTCATCAACGTCAACGTTAACGTTGAATCAAACCCATTTAGCCGTCCGACTCAAAATTGGGTATTTCTACCTTCTAGAGAATTCTTTTGTTCATATAAGATAAACTTTCTTTTGAGTTGGAGGTCCCAGACGAGCGGTCTCGAGGGCGAAAGGAGATATCACAAAGATGATGAAACGCAATAAAGAATACAGGGGCTAGCCACACAGCACAACATTTGATGGAGCTGAGAGGTACTTGAGCGGTCTGCGCGCTGTCTCCAAATTCAAAAGTACCTGTCACTACCCGAAGGAAGTCCTTCGGCATTTCGTCATTGTGCTGTAGGGAGTCCCCACCATATGATTAGCTGACTCAAGCGACGTCCACTTTCTACCGTAGGCGGCTAGTGTCAAGCGCTTGCTGCGCATGGAACTTTGAGATCGAAGATTGAATTGCTTCTGATTATCTGATATCGAAAGGTCGCTCATTCATTTATAACATATAATAGCAAAGAGACTATCTAGGATAGCTATAGATCCTCATAAGTATCACATCGAAGTCCAACTTGGTGTCTCTTAGAGCCATTTCTCGTTACATCTGCCATTAGCCGAAGGAACATGCTAAGCATTTAACAAAGTGGTCCTGACATGGGCTTAATATCAGGGAGACGATCTTGGAAGTGGGATGCTGCATCCCACGAATCAATCGGGCTTTGGCCGACAACTTGGAAGCTAGTCTTGGTGATGGAGCTACAAAACAAAGACAACTCGTCTGATCAACCCCTCAACTGAGGCATTTGTTTGGATCTGGACTGTCTCAGTGAGACTACGCGGCCGACGATCATGGGTGACTTGAATAATGTAAGCTGCGACTGACCGTGTATTACAATTGGTTCCCATCATTTCAACTTTATTGTGAGCCAAAGCGCAGATAGATCTGTACAGCCGACAGTATTTCCGGATGTGGCTCGTGAAGCTTCGTGGGGCAGATGTGGATGTGGCTGGTGGTGGCTCCTCTTATCTCTTATCAACTAAAAATTCAGAAAAAAGTTGCGACTGCGACGAGCTATTTTCGCTACCTAGTACTTTGGCTAGACCTTGGGCATCTTCCCTTTTCATACACTCACATTCTTCAAAGTCCGCGAATATGGCTAAGAAGAGAAAGGCCTCAGGGCGCAATAATGCGCCATCTGGCCCTAAAGAACTTGACCCTTCGGACGCCCGCCTTGGACCTATCACTACCTACGAAGATGTTGCCGACTCAGAAGACGAGTACTTCATGAACCGAGACCAAATATTGCTCAACGAAGAGCCAAACTCAAAACGCCGAAAGAAAGAGGATGATGATATCGAGCTGTCTGACGAAGAGGTTCTTGGATACGAGGACTCGGATTCAGAAGAGGATGAACAACCGCGCAAAATTAAGGGTTCAGCATCCAAAGATGCACTCTCGGATGACGAAGCTGGCCAGGGAGAGGGAGAGGAGGAGGGCGATTCGGGTTGGTGGGGATCCTCGAGAAACGACTACTATAACGCCGACAATATCGAGACCGAGGCCGATGCTCTCGAAGAAGAAGTGGAAGCCAAGCGTCTTCAGCAGAAGAAGCTTTCCAAGATGGCCGAGGAAGATTTCATTTTTGACGGTGACGAATGGCTAGCCGAGGGTCAAGAAGACGGTGAAGGTGAAGAGACAATCACAGAAGTCCTTAAAGAGGTTGAGATCACCGATGACATGAGCCCCGAGGAGCGATACACACTTCTCAAAAATCGATATCCCGAATTTGAACCTCTTGTCAAGGAGTTCCAGACTCTACAACCCACTCTAATGGATTTGCAAAAAGCTGCTCAGGGACTATCGGGTCAATCACTCGAAGCGGTGAAATACTGGGTGGCTGGATGTTACGTTGCAGCTCTAGCAAGCTATTTTGCCATCTTGACATCTCCAGCAAGAGATAATGCCAAGGTGCAGAAGACTATTGACCCTGCCGAACTACGGGATCACGAGGTTATGGAAACCTTGATGAATTGTCGTGAGGCATGGCAGAAGATCAAAGATCTCAAGTCAACCAAGAGCGTCGATGACGTTATTTCAGATATTGACGATGATGCATTGATGCAGGGCGTTGATAACCTAGAGGCCGAAGTGAAGAAGACTAAGAAGAGCAAGAAGACATCGAAGCAAGAAAAGGCTGTTGCTGAGAAACTGGTGCGAAAACTGGAGAAGGTCAAGGCTGGAGAAGCTGCTGTTGCTGATTTATACGATCTACCTCTTCCTGGCAAGAAGTCCAAGAAGTCCAAGAAGACTGTTGCTATCGAACAAGACGATGACAACTCCGACTTCGGTGAAGAGGACGTTCTCGATGAGCGAACTGCAGCTGAGAAGGCGGCCCGCAAGAAGAGTCTCAAGTTTTACACTTCTCAAATCGTACAGAAGGCAAACAAACGCGCTGGCGCTGGAAGGGATGCTGGTGGTGATATGGATATTCCTCACCGCGAACGACTTCGAGATCGTGCAGCGCGCCTCAACGCTGAGGCTGAGCGACGTGGACAGAAGAACTCCAAGCTTGGAGCGGACCTCGACGACAACAGTGATGATGAAGACACCACAACGGCCAAGGCTGTGCGCGATGATGAGGATGAGTACTACGATATGGTGGCACAAAAATCAAAGAAGAACAAGGAGGATAAGGCCGCACGCTACGCAGCATATGCTGCCGCCAGTAAGGCAGATCGAGTGGTAGAGAAGGAGGAGCTTGGCGAGGATGGCAAGCGTAAGATAACATATGCTATCGAGAAGAACAAGGGTCTAGCGCCTAAGCGAAGCAAGGATGTTAGAAACCCCAGAGTCAAGAAGCGCAAGCAGTACGAGGCCAAGCAGAAGAAGTTGAAGAGCATGAAGCCTACCTGGCAAGGCGGCGAGCCCAAGGGAGGATACCAGGGAGAGCTGTCTGGTATCAACACAGCTGTTGTCAAGAGTACAAGATTATAGATTTGAATTCATCAAGGACTTGTTTAATAGCGTCAACAAAGGATCTACCTGTTTTTTTGTGAACATTGTTTCTACCTCAATACTGTATTATTCGTGTAAGTCCCCTGATTATCATTTTATGGCGGGTCGACCCTTGCACGGCCCCGCCAAACTCCACGTTGCTTCAACAGCTTCCCTTAAGCACTCCATCCATCCAACGTCTCTCCTTCAATTACACCAAAGCTTGTGCGACAAATTTTCGAACCAATGCCTATATATAGGTAAAATCAAGCCCATATGATTTACCGCTCTCACGAGCTACGAAACAACAATGGCCGAAATCGACACTTCCAAGCTCACCTCCTCCGCCCAGATCTTCTCTCCGAATAATACCCTCCCTCAGATTCGAGCTATTCACAAAAGCCTCCATGTCGCAATCGAAGAGAAGTCTACCCGCTTGCGCACACAGGTTGGAAGCTCCTATCGCGATCTTCTAGGCACCGCGGACACTATTGTGCATATGCGCGACGATAATGATGTAGTTCAGGAGCTTCTAGGCAAGATGGGCGGGCGATGCGGTAGAGCTGTGACCGGTGCCAAAGCCACGGGTCTTGCAAATTTTGTCGCCAAGGAGAACAAGTCTGCAGCGTCTATTACGGCACGGCTAAGGCTGCTCGATGCCTGTGTCTTGGTTGTTGGGCGAATTCTCAAGGGTGGTGGTGGACTAGGCGACAATGTCAAGAAGGGAGACAGACTGGTGCTTTCCACAAAAGCCCTTGTTCTGAGTCGGCTTTTGATAAAGAGCCTTTCGGATGATGCGACTGAACCAAGCAGTCACCGGGCTATCGAAACCGCTAGAACATCCGTTAGTAAGCTACGACGAAGGTTGCTCAGGAATGTCGAGAAAGTCTTTGAGAGGGCGGGCGATGAGACGGAGAGGGAAGACGTGCAAAAGGCGCTATGTGCATACAGCCTGGCGACAAGCTCTGGAGCAAGAGACGTCCTACGACACTTTCTCCATGTGAGAGCGGAAGCTATGGAACTTGCATTTGAGGTGGAGGAGAACAACCGGAAGAGGAGTGCTGAGGATGTTGTTCAAAGTTTGAGGCTCTACTCTAGAACTCTCCTTGATGTTCAAGCTTTGGTACCAGGCAGGCTGTCATTGGCGCTCTCTGGGCTGAAGAGCCATCCTCTCCTGGCTGACCCCGGGCTCAAGCAGCTCGAAGGGTTACGGTTAGACATCTACGAGCGGTGGTGTGATGAAGAAATCCAGTACTTCACCCCTTTCGTCCGACATGATGACCTGGATGGCAGCCAAGCTCGTGAGATGCTAGCTGCATGGTCTGAGAAGGGATCTGAGGTTCTCCTCGACGGACTGAAGAAGACGCTGGACACGATGTCCGAATTCAAGTCGATTGTGGAACTTCGAACAAGCGCTTTGGAGCTTTGGATTCGAGATGGCGGGAAGGCTCGAGGCATCGACCCGTCAGAAATGCAGGATTCTCTTCGCGAGGCGATCAACTCACGCATGCTCGAAGTCCTCGATACCAAGGTCAGCAAGCTTCGATTAGTTGGATCAGAGGTATCTGCAGCCCTTGGGCGATGGAAAGATGGTATTACCGACGAACATGTGAGCATATGGAACGAAGAAGGTTATGATGAAGCTCTCGCTGGTGGCGCTGCGCCATTTGTGCAAGAGGTCGTGTCTCGATTTTATGGACGGAATGATGCTGTCTCTAAGGCAGCGCACTCTTACAAGTCATGGTATCATGTCATTGATGATGTCAAGGATGTTGTTGAGCAGCTTAGACGGCAACGATGGGATAACGACTATGACGAGATCGAAGATGAGGAGACGATCGAGGCTCGACAGAAACTTCTAAGCAAAGATGACCCGCAAATACTACAGGAAAGGCTGGATGCCACCCTGGACAAGTCTTTCAAAGAGCTTGAAGATCAAATCCAAAGTCTTTGGGATGAACGAGCCGAGTCATCGCGGAATGGGAAAGTGGCCATGTACTTTCTCCGTGTTCTACGAGATATCCGACACCAGCTACCAGAGCGTCCTTCGATCAAGAGATTCGGCCTGAAGCTTGTTCCATCAATGCACGAGAAGGTGGCTGTAGCAGTTTCAAGGCCTACATTAGAAGAATTCTCCACACAGGGGCTTTCACAACGGGCTGTGGTGGGTCGATCTCTTTGGGATGGAGAACCAGCGCTGCCTAATCAGCCCTCGCCAGAGATTTTCCAATTCCTTCGATCACTGTCACTGTCTATGTCGGATGAAGGCGTTGATCTTTGGACCAAGGCGGCTGTGTCCGTGCTAAAGCAGCACTTAACCGAGCAACTGTGTGAAATATGGGAGGCAGCAGTGGTAGAGAACTCAGCTGAGGAAACGGAGGACGTTAAAGAGGAGAAGCCAAAGGAGGGAGACACAGAGGAGGAGGAGAACGATGATGACACGGAAGATGAGGATGCAGAAGAGAGTAACGAAAAGAAGACCAGTACCGAGGAGTTGCCAAAGGCGGAAAAGGCCAACGAAGAGAAGGAACCTGATCTCAGCCCCGAGCAGAAGAATGATCTCTTCATACAATGGCTCTTCGATATCGCCCTCTTGCGGCGTTGCATTGGCAATACAGAGGCACAGGTCAACCTGTTCCAGAACCTTGAGGGCAATGTTTACCGACGCTCCAAGTTGGACGAGGCAGCAAAACAACGAATCTCAAAGTCAGCTAACGACTTCTGGCAACGAGTCAGTTTATTGTTTGGTCTGCTAGCATAGAGAATAAGTAGCCATTGACAATCGAAGTCTATGAAAAGCCTATCAATTTGTGACGCTCCTGCCAGGGACTTTAAAGATTCACCACACACAATGCACTATGACTGGAAGCAATGCTAGTGTCTCGTTCATAGCGCACCGTGACATGTTCGTCTTCCACATACGATCATAGCTCGTAGAGAACACGGGGTCCCGTCCGCTCCCCCACAGTTAAGCTGCGAAGCGCTGGATTAGTAGTTGGGTCGGTGACGACCAGCGAATCCCCGGTGTTGTATGTTTTTTTTATTTTTTATTCTGCTCGAAAATCCTTTTTGCTCTATGTTATTTGGTTGTCTTGTTGTGTCCTGAATTACATTGTTGGGTGTTGGGCTTGGCGATGTGCTTTGTGAACAAGGGGGGTCAGCAGACACAAAGAAAACAAAGGGGGATCCCAGTAGGATCTCATTTTCTGATAACTTGTTTAGATAAAGATAACTAATGCTTACAACTTGTGTCGCTTTGCACCACTTGCAAGCTTAGCAAACTCCGCCTGAGGAACACCCGTCATGAACCTCTCCAAACCAGCAAAGACCTCATGGACATTCTGCGTATGCAAGATATCCAACTCGGGCTTCCTGATCAGCTTCTTAATTCCAATCAAGCTATCTCCAATGAGATGTTCTCCCAACCTCTCGTCAACCTCATTCAACACCCTGGTCCTGAACTTGATATCATCGCCCTCATCAAAAATGGCATTGACGAAACCGCAGCGCTTAAGGTCCTGAGATCCAATGCGTCGACTCATGAGCAATGCTTCGTTTGCTCGTGCAGATCCAAGTCGTAGCGCCAGGGCTCGTGATGCACCGCCCTCGGCGACAAGACCAATGGATGAGAAAGGTGTAAGGAGGAAAGTCGAGGGTGCACAGTAAATGAAGTCGGCAAAGGCAATGAGTGCAGCTGTAAGGCCAACAACAGGACCATTGAGACCGACAACGAGAACCTTAGGGTGAGTTGCAAAGGCATGAGTAAGGTTCAAGTTTTGAGGGACAAAGCCATGTAAGACGTGCTTGTGAACTGCTTTTTCTCCAGAAATTTCTCGAGACGCTCCTACGTCAGCTCCTCTGCAAATAGTTAGCGATGCTTGGATTCTTTGGTTATCTAGAACCTGGGACATGAAGCTATATGGATGGACACGGTCTATGCAGGGTTCTTACGCTGAAAAGTATCGGCCCTTTGCCAAAATCACAGTAATGAAAACTTCATCATGAGTAGCAATCTCTCGCATTTTCTGACCGAGGTCATAGTATTGCACTGAGTTGAAAGCGTTGAGTTTCCGTTCATTGCAGATAGTTAAAACGGCTACACGGCCGCGATATTCTAGTTGAAGAATAGATTCCTCCGCCATTTTGAAACAGACAATATAAGGACGAAAGGGAGGATATCGGATGTGACAAGATTAAGTTAATAGAGGAGAGGAACTTGTACGAGTAATGATAAAGAGAATATCCAGCCGTGGTTGATTCTTATTGTACCTAGGGTAATTTACTTACAAGGCTATTTACCCCGGATCTTCTCTCCCCACTTGGTTGGCGCACCGAGATGCCTCGGCAAGGGAGACGGATATGTAGGCGGAGCCAAGCCTGCAGGGTGATCAGTATGTATAGAATGAATACGTAGCTGATCGTTGAGAGGGCATTTGAGATGAATAGGTTGATACTTCGGTTTTATGAATTATCCTGGATATTCCTACTAGACTCTACTATAGTAGATACCTATTACCTCTGTTACATCAGCTAGCTATCTAGTACACAAATGAGTTGTTAGGAGCCTCATTAAAAATATCACGAACCAATCACAAATGCTCCAATTAATGATGTATTTAACGTGTATGAATAATTCGAGCTACGTTATCTTGGTAGGCATTGAATTACTAAAGCCTACGTCAACATCCCCAGTCCACTCGCAGAACTCCTTTGCCGAAATTTTCAGCATGCAATTTCTTTTCAATTATCACAAGATCCACCCGCTCATATCGTGACCTTACCCTTTTCACCTCATGTCTTCTTATTGACTGACGCCCCCATTGTACGCTGTCCCTATCGGCGTTTTGGAGCAAGTTGCCTCTGCTTAGGGAAGTTCAGAGGCAGCGTCAGACGGGCCACACTAACCGTGTGTTTCGTCTCCTTGTTCGTAACGGGCTTCACACGACCACCAATCTCATGGAAATAGGCATTCATAGTCTTCTGGTCGATCTTCAGGTCGTCGCGCAGGTTCTGTGTGTCAACCTCGAAGTTGTCGATGATGCTTGCAAACACACAGCAATGTGTCATTAGCAGATCAACATGGAACTTGCGCATTTCGCCACGGTCGGAGAACTTGCGGCGAATGCTCTCGATCACAGCTTCGGGTGCAGGAGCAAGGAACTCCCTGAGCTTTTCTCGTGGTGCGATAGCTCGGGTGCCACGGACCTTGCCAGGCTTGGTGTGGAGATAGAAAAGTAGCACGAAGAAGAAATAACGTAGAACACGCAGTCGATCCACGGCCTCCTCGTTGCCTGCCACACGGTTCACACGAGCTGCAACAAAGCGCGATGGCACTTGGATGCTCTCCTTGTGTTGCACCTTCTCTTGCCATTCTCGAACGGGGACCAGCTTGAGGATATCGGCTCCGATAATCTTCTTGGGATCATAGACGTCTTGGATCTCGGTCGCTTCCAAGTTGGCAATGGGCACAGGCTTGGCGGCATCCACGACCGCTTGTAATTCCTCTCTCGATGCCATGGTTGATGTAACTTCTCCGACAGAGTTCAGCATGGCACGGGCTGCTGCATCAATCTTAGCAGGCTCTTCTCCGGCCTTCCTTTGTGGTGCGATAGCGTTCAAGACGTTCTCTTGGATGGCCTTCTTGGCCTTCTTGGTACCGAATGTCTGGCCAAGGTCGGTCTTAAGCTGTAGCATTGTCTACGCTTCGTTAGAAAATTGGTTCTCCAAAGCAGATTGATATAAGCATACCTGGCTGTTATCGCGCTGACCAGAAGTAGCAGCAGCGCCCTGCCTTGATCGTACTGAAGCCCGCATCGTCATCTTCTTCGCCTCAATGACCTCGAGTTTTCCTGTTTTGGAATCGTAGATTCCGAGGAAATGATTCAATGCAGGTTTGCTCCCTCTGGGCTCGTCCGATTTGACTGTGTAGTCTATAGATCGATGCGCATTTGAGTGTAGCAGAAAATCTTTCTCGGCAGCTGATTGAGGCTGCTTGCTTTTTGACTTGGCTCCATTCTTGGGCGCATATGAGTGGAAGGGAATGTTCTTTGGTACTTGGAATCCAACTGCCGTCGCTATTCGAGATCAGTCAACACCTGTCGCATCGCACCCAAGCTGAGGTGGTGGCTGGTACCTATCACTGGAGGGCAGAACTTGGGTCTGAGAACGGAAGAGACGGTCGCTGATGAAGGAGGCACATCAATGACGACTTTCTTCTTTGGCTTCGTAGCCTCTACGCTTCTCTTGCGCTTTTCGCTTCCCATGCTAGATGGTCGATTGTCGATTTCGTATGTAATCTTGAATATAGTTGGTACAGACAGGGTCTTAGAATTTTTTTGATTTCCTGCGGCAGAAAGAGAGGGTCCGCCGTTTAGCCGGCCGGATAGGGAAAGCGGTAAGAGGCGAGAACGTGCCTACCTCAGCTGCGACCAAGATCTGTGAAATAATTGAGTTAAGAGCTCAGAAGATAAGAGCAGTAGAAGAGCGATTGAATCTTATTTTCATGTCTTTTGGTTTGATGAAATCGATAGCTGATATCTCTCACTGAGCTTCTTTATTCTCCTAGATTCCACCTTCAACACCTCTGTTTCTTAGGTAGGTTGCTTGCAACCCACCTATTTGGCAACTCCACTTGGGGTGACGTCGTTACCACCTAAAAGCAGAATCGCACAACACCTCGTCGATTTTAATTTTCATGAGCAGCGAAATCAATCGCATCTGATGGATTGATAGCGTTGACTCATAAAGCAATTGATAACAAAAACAGAAACGCTGCAGTGGAGGAAGCAATTTGCGAGCGGTAGAGCTAGCTCACCTCCAGCTGGAGCTATGTCACGAGGGCACAATCACAAAACACACAAATTTCGTCAGAGGAATTCTCTGTATTTCTTTGTCTTAGAACTGCCAATCAAGTTCTGAATGCGTCGTCTTTTGCGAGCATGACTGATGGTCTTTGATCCTAACACCGCCTGGTTCCCGACCGTCCAATTGCCATAATCCCATCCGCCATGATATTCATTGTGTGCCCAACAGCCGCTCAAGTGCGGGGTTCCACCACCCTGACGTAGTTCCCAAAGTCAAATCCCAGCTCAGAACGTTGCGGGACATCCCAGAGGCGCCAGACTTGCGTGCGCAGCTTCGGCCAGAGTATCGTTGTGCGTGTGAAGTCGTAACATCATGAAAGATGAGTCAAGTCAGGTTGAGGTGCGAGGTGTTTATTTGCTGCGAATATGGTCAACTGTGATCAAAATGTCGGCGAGAGCGATGCAACTTACGATCGAGCCCTCATCTTTCTTCTCTTGCGCTTGAGGCGGCGAACCCGCTTCTTCCTCCATTTGGCTCTCATCTTGATCGACGATGCTGAGAGACGTTAGCAATTGTGCGTACCGGCGAAATGCCATAAACAAGTAGCTTGCGGTGGCAAGAGCTCAAGCTCTATACCTGCAAGCTACAAGCTCTAGGCCAGGGTCGGGTCGCGTAAACTTACTCTTTCGTGGATGAGAATCGTGTTGGGATAAGGAACAACTTCTGAAGCTTCGCGGGGAGATTTCCGACCTTTAGGAAGGTCATTAGTAGGGTTACGCAGCCCCTCAGGGCACGTGAAAAAGTGGGCGACGAGCAGTGCCAATGGAGTGGGGCACTGTCTAGCGCATATAGTGCTGGGCAAAATCCAAGCAGTCAGAACCTCAGAAGGGAAGGAAGGAACGGCTGCAATTGTTCAGGTGTGACAATGGAAATTTTTGTTGCGTGTTCCAAATATTAACCACTTCAATTGAATCATTCCATTTCTACTGAGAATCACTATCGCCATCTAAACTCAAGAATTTGTGATCTTACTACACCAACTCAGTCTACTAATACAGCAAAGCACTTACACGAACAGATGAAACATATTCGATACCTTTGACTCTCAAGATGGACGACAAGATGGATGAGGATAGAAGTCGCGCATCGCAGGAGACACCAGCTGCATATCTTCATCTAGTAGACAGCAGAAGCGATCACCAATCTCAGCGTAGGCACTTCCAACCCTCAAGATCCCATATGATCCCCACCTCTTTAGTGTGGCTCCTTCTAACCGGCTTTCCAGAGGTGTTTCCAGTGTATGAGCGAGAAATCTTCAAGATTGGGCGAGACCCTCGTGCAAAGTGAGTGATAGCTGCACGAGATACTTGTAGCACAAGCTCACACTCATAGCACATTGGCTGTCGACAATGATCTCGACGTTGCAGTTTCTCGAAACCATTGCGAAGTTTATGTTGTAGTGTACGAGCCGACCATCAACCATATCTATGTGCGGGACAGAAAGTCTTCAAATGGGACTTTTGTCAATGGCAAACTCATTGGTTCTGGTCCAGATATCAGCCCTGGCTACCTAGTACAGAACGGCGACGTGATCGAGATTCGACCATACTAGAAGTTTACAGTCGTCCAAGATCAGCCACCTCCTCGTCATGAGTTGACAGCTTTACAACTGGAAGAATGCAAGGTACGCCCGAGTACTCTCCAATTCAGCAGAATCTGGAACTAATCATCCTAGCTGTTTGCAAGCAAGTATCGAATCAGCCATCATTGTCTCGGTCAAGGGGCTGAAGCAGTCGTCTGCCTCGCAAAAGATGTCCAAACAAAGAAGCAGTTAGTTTGCAAGTTGATTAATCTTGACAAGATTCAAGGAAAGAATGCTCAAGAAGATATCCGCCGTAAGTTTCAGGAAGCCGACATCTTGCGCCAGCTGCGCCATGTGAGTTCACTCGCTCTTTGTATCGCAAATCTTGCTAACTTGACATAGCCCAACATTCTCCCTTACGTTGATGCTATCTCGTCACCACACTCGCTGTAAGTAAGATCCAAGTGTTTAAAAACATGGACTGACACCCCCAGCTACACCTTTACAGAGCTTGCATCGGGTGGCGATCTCATGTCATTCATCCTACGCCATGGCACTGTCAAGGAACTAGATTCACGAATCATCATACGCCAAGTTGTCCGCGGTCTTGGTTATCTTCATGAGAAAGATATCGTACATCGTGATCTAAAACCAGAGAATATCCTCTTGGCGTACTCACCTAAGATCGCGTACCATCGAGTCATGCTATCAGATTTTGGCAACTCTGCTGTGCCTCGACGCAGCCGAATGATCACAAACGCTGGGACACCAGGATACCAAGCACCGTATGTCACCTGAGACTTGGATTCAGTTGATTTGCTAATGAGAAACATAGGGAATTCGCAGCTAGTGGGCAGGCCCATACTTCGGCTGTCGACATCTGGTCCTTGGGTGTTGTGGTGCTGCTTCTCCTCGCATCTGATCACCACAACACAGAGCTCAACAAGATGGACCAAAGAGACATAGCCGAATACCTCACGCAACTGTTCAATGGTTTACCAACACAGCCTTCAGCGGAAGGAATTGAATTTGTCTGGGACTGTCTGAAAGTTGACCCATTGAAAAGGATCAGTGCTTATGGTGCAAAGACGCATGAATGGCTTTGCCCTCCGAAAAAGAATCGGGAATTGTTCAATCGAATGGACTCCAGAATACTGACTTCTTGGAAACCCCAAGACAAGCTCAAACCGATGCCTTGGGTATTGCCTGATCTTGCACCGAGCAATCTACCAACACCTACGAGAAGCCCAGGCTCTTCATTCAGCCAATATTTCACGACGACGCCTACACAGCTTGAAGATGCGCCCATACAGTCTGATGACCGTCTTGCACAGGCAGCTGCAAAATCTGACCCAGGGGTCCCCACTGACAAGACCACCTCGTCTTTCTCGATACCCCCGCGACCATCCATTACCTTGAGAGAGTCTGCGGCAAAGTCGACAAAGTCCCAACCCCCTTGGCAGGGTTTTCGTAAGCCCAACAATTCAGCGAACACTGACTTCCCTTCAAAACGCAGGAGAGTCCCAAGAGCCAGGGTTCGTGACACTGCAGACCTTCCTCTCCCTGGGCTAGACAGGCATCTACGATCACCTCACAATCATCGCCATAGGCAAAACGTTCTTTCCGCTCTCGAGAGGACGAAATCGAAGTTCCTTACGGATAGAATCCCGGTTCTTCCGAGCACTCCTATCGATGCTCTCACTACTACCGCCTTGGTACCCCCATTGAGCCCTAAGAAACGGAGGAGTACGTATGATGTGAGGCTCAAGGGATCGGTTGGGACCAATATGAGACACCCACCTCAGCTCACGTTCCGCTGAAGACGGTAGGAAATTTGGGAGAACTCACGGGATATATTCAGGGATGTGAAGTTAGTTTGGTGCTTCACCTTTTCTTTTTTTATGCGATCTTCATGGGAACGGAATCCTCACAGAGCATGTCGTCAACTGTACAGCTGCGATCAATGGGTATCATAAATTCGGACGGATGGGATTACAAACTTTTACTGGGAGGATACCTAAGGTCACAGATAATTCTGACTTTTTGATTGATAGTGGGAAAACGTGCCATGGGATGGGTGACGATATTTACAAGGAATAAATGAATGCATACCGTCCCTTTCCGCTTGATCTCTACTTAACTCTCTTTATGTTCACTTTGGTTCGTTCTGTCAAGAAGTCTTGCCACCTCCTAGGCGTATTCTCCTCGTCTCTACTTTTACTCGAGTTATCGTCGACCTCGGGCCATACGGGAAGGGCTTGGATGGCTTCATCTCTGTTGTTCACCAGCCTCTCCAACCACTCTATTTCCACCTCTTCAATGTCACCGATCGTTTGACCCTTAGCAAACCACCAACACAATGCCACAGGATAAGTCATGTCCTTAACTAGACAAGGGTCGCCATGGCGTCGGCATCGTTCGCAGACAGGCGAATAGTTCTGGCTTCGTGAGCACCGCCTCCCTTTGACTTTGCACTGAAGGCAATCGAATTTCTCCGTCCTCATCACGGGAAACTGAGGGAGTATGTGGTAAAAGACATTGACGAGGTTCACTGGAAAGCCCTCCACATACCGAAGAGGCTCTCTCTGCACTCTCTCAAGTTCGCTCTCAAAAAGTTGAAGCTTCTTTATGCGTTTCTCAAGACCTCTCATTCGCTTTCTGTAGCCCTCTTGCGTTTCTCCTCTTGCGGGTTTGAGTCCAGAGCCCCTGGCCTCTTTAGCTATCTCATACTCGACGAGAGCTTCGATTTCTTTCTTGGAAGGGTCTTCGTACTCTTGCTCGTACTCGTCCCATTCTTCGTCGTCCTGTTCTTCACTGTCCCATTCTTCATCCGATGTCTCTTGCTCTCCGTCTACTTCTTCTTCAAGCTCCTTCTTCCTCCGTGCTTCTCGAATAGCAACGTATTTAGCCTCAATTTCTGCGTCTCTACGAGCAAGAGTTTCTTGATGAAGCCTCTCTTTTCGCTGGTGAAAAACGGACGAAACGGTCGATAGCAAGTCAAGTGGATCAGCTGGTGGTGTAGTAGGGTCGAACTCCCGAACGACCTCGGATAAAACCGAAAAGGGAGGATAGCAATTATCAGGCATGGCTGTCTCAACAAGTTGAGTGAATTTGAAGTTACAGAACATGGTTTGCGCTGTGCCAAGTGGGTTCATGCTGTTTATATACCAACCTTTTTGGCCGGCAACTGTTCGGCGAAAGAACGAAAAATGAGATACGCTGGGCAATAAATTCCTCCCCCTGAACAGAGGCCTAGCGAGAATACTGCTTTGCATTGCATGAACAAAAACGATTGAACGGAACAACTTCACTATCTCTACAAAGAAATTAAGCGAACTCTGTCAGCACCCGCAGATAAAACCTCACTGGTAAGATGGACAGAGAGGTGCAAATCTAGGGTTCAACATAGAAGCCCTGTGCATTGTTATTGGTTCTCATTTTTACCCTTTTCCTTGGGTTCGATATCTCCTCTCTCCCAGATAACATGACATAACTGAAAAGCTTTCCGCTCTCAATCCACTAGCTGGCCTGTACGCCATGCCTAGTACACGAAAACCCAAACACCTCCTCTTATCCTCGACCTGAAACACTGATGTAGATCCAGGTCCCTGGGCGTAGCGAGCCGCAAATCCAAAATATAGAGGTGGTCCTCTGGATATAGCAACAAAAAATAATCGTAGAAGAAAGGAATAACTAATAACAATCCAAAGAACGCCGACTTATGAGATGCTTCTCCCGGCGATGCGCAAATAACACAAATCCTGGACGCCGGCTCCATATAGATCCTGAACTCAATGACTGCCTGCTGGCGTGCTTCTGTGAGCCGCATGCCGAGCCCCTGAGCGCCTTGAATCCAAAAAATGATAGAATAAGACATGAGATCACTCAAGATCTCCGAATGATACGATAGGTATCATTGTATCAGTCATAACGGTGTGCTACAAGCTTCATCATCCCCAATTCAGGAGGATGCATGCGAAGGAACGCTGCGTGGTGTAGTATCGCCACTTCGACGACGCACTGTCTGCTGATAAGACGAGAACGTCTTGCTGTTGGCTTCAGCAATCATCTGTTGCTTCTTGCGCACAGCTGCGAGTCGTCCTGTGATCATTTTGATCACTAATAATTTGTTAGCCCTTGCTCTGAATAACAGACTTCTGCATAACTTACTCTTTCGAACGTGTGCCTCCTCATCGCTGTCAAGCTCACCACTAGCTTCCTTGACAGCATCTCGCTCACCTTCTTTACCTGTAGACAATTTTCTCGCATCCGAGCTTGATTCTTCGTCGTTGTCCAACACAGCCTCAAGCATTCGGATAGCCGTAATGTACGAAATTTCGCAGCCAGAGAGGTTTTCATTCGTCACTTCGTCAATTGCAGCAGCACGGCTCATTTCGAGAGCCCGATCATACATAAGCTTCTCGGCACTAATGCCAGGGGTTAAGTAAACCTGCTTGGTCGCGCCCCCTGCGGATGAAGCAATCGACTCGGTTCCGTGGTTTGATGGGTGACTGGGATGGTCTTCGGGTAATTGCTTCTGTGCCTCCGTGAGCTTCAGACGGACGATTTCCGACTTCTCCAAGACCTCGTTGAACCGCTGTCGAACCCACTGCACCACTGCGTTGATGCGCTGAACGACGGTCTGGGCAGCCGCTGCCGACAGGCCAGTACCTGTCTCTCCTCGGCTTTTCTTGGACCACCAGACACTAGCTATGTCCATAGCTCTAGCGAGAAGAGTAAGCGACTTTACATATAAAACAAGAGCTTCCTCTGATAGAGCAACAATTGCCTCAACTGTCAACCCATCTTCCTCATCGACCAATTGGTCAGGCTCCAGAGCGCCCAAAACATGATCGGCAGATGGTGCTAGAGGGACAAGTTGCTTATACTTGACTTCGGCAAAACCGTAGACGCAGTCACTCCGTGTTGCAAACTCCTCTATCGCTTGCGCAGCCCGGCCATCTTCGTCAGTGCTGTGACCATTTTTGCCGTCGCTTAGAAGTCCGACCGGGGCCTGGGGTGTGGGATATGTTGGGAAAGCTTGGTATAGGGGTGGAGATGGGCCCTTGGGAGTACCTCTCAGAGGGGGAACCTTGAAGCCAAAAAGACGCAGACTGGCGTCTTGAATCGCTTTAGAAATAGCACTCGAGGCTGATCCGGGACTAGCAGAAAGAGCCTTTTCATACGATGATCGCCGATCATGGCGCCCCTGAGTCACCAAGGCGTTGCGCGAAGATGGAGTAGCAATTGCTCCTGATGTGGATGTAGGGGCTCCCTGTTGGGTATATCGTCGAGTCAGAGGTCCTGATCTTTGAGAGGATGGGTCGCTGAATCGCTCGTTGGCTGCCAGTTCATCGGCAAGAGCATTGACCTCGACGTGCCGTCTCTCAACAACAACGTATTCTCGTTCCAGGGCAACATCTTGGGCTGCCTTCTCTTCTTCTGTAATTGGTGGGTTGCTCAAAGCTCTGCCCCTACGTGCCTGGTTCAGAAGAGACGTAGGTGGTGAGATCTTATCGCGACCATTTACTCTATCCTGAACACGTTGCTGGACAGGAGCGGTCGCTGAATGGTGCGCTACTGGGCGGCGAATTCCAAGACCCTCCCCAACTTCACGAGGAGAGTTTCCTGTCGGCCGTTGACTCTCATACGATTGCCGAGAATACCGACCTTCTCCCGGGCTTGCCGCTTGTGGTGACCTTGGGTGCTGATCTCCGGGGGTCCTCGAAATAAAGCCATCTCGTGGCGATTCGTGTCCAGTCTGTCGTGGGCTTCGTGATGTTAACGAAGGCGACCCTCCATGGAAGGCTGATCTCAGCTCTTGAGGTTCTTGCCTGACTGGCTTCGGGATATCATCCTCCACTAAACCAGGAATATCGCTCGTAACGACCGGATGTGTGAAGAAGTTCTCAAAGCTTAGTCGCTCGACCGGACTTCTCTTGAGTAGACTTCGAATTAGAGCTTTCAGGTCGGAACTAATAGTTACCTCCCTAGGAAACTTTATAACATCCTCAGCCGCTTCGATCTTTCTCAACAATTCAACATGGTTTCTAGCCCGGAACGGAGGGCGACCTGTGCTCATTTCATAGAGCACAGTTCCCACTGACCAAAGATCGGCTTTCGCATCATATCGCTCGTATCGGAGAATTTCTGGGGCCATGTACAGGGGGGACCCACAAAGGGTATCGGCCAGGGAAGTGGAGGGAAGCACACGTGCGAAGCCGAAGTCGGCAAGCTTAAGCATAGGTAAAGATGCTAATCCGGCGATAGGGATCAACGAGTCTTGGCTGGCTTGCATAACAGGGCGACTCCTTTGGTCTCTGAAAGGTTGTGAGGGTAGGAGTAACAGATTTTGGGGCTTGACATCTCGGTGAACGTAGTTCTTGCTGCGTAGGAACTCGAGGGCACTAGTCAGCTGTTTCAAGAAATGTCGAATGACTACCTCGTGCAAACCGGAGTTCGGCGCACTTGGATACTTGCGGGCCATATCATGTGTGGCAGGATGTGTGGCGAGCTTCTCTCGCTTCTTGATGAACAGGGATAGGTCGCCAAGCTCGCAGTATTCCATAATCAAATTGATGTGGCTTGTCGACTCGAGACAGTCATGGAGGGCGACGATGTGTGGGTGGCGTAATGTCTTGAGTATTTGGATTTCGCTATAGAGGTTCTCCCTTAGCTTCTTATTCAGGCGTTCGAGCTCGACGGATTTGATGGCAACGGCAGCCTTAGTGTCCTGGATCAAATTTGTTAGTATTTGTCTAGAATGAACTATGCTATAGGTTGCTGTTTGTGACTTGTAGTACCAAAAAGCAGAAGCCTGATAAGCCACCGTGGCGATGCAGCAGCAGCAAACCAGCAGCGCAACTTGGTACGATGACGGGGGAGCAAACCAAAGTCAGGATAAGAACTCTGTCGTACCTTATGCCAACCCAAATAAACCTGAGCAAAGCTGCCCTTTCCAATCTCGGAGCCGATGTTGAACTGTCCTACAGCACGACTGCCCGACTTCCTGGACCCCGAGGAGGTCGAGGACTCCTGCCGGGCCGCCATAGCTTCCTGGCTGTTGTTATCGATGGCAGGAAGATAGTCCGGGCTGTTATGTAGCCCTAAGGCTTATAAGGTTCGGGGGAGGAGTGTCGCAGACGAGGTCGTCATGTAATTGATGGATATGAAACTGTCGCAAACGCCGACAGGCGAGATAGAAGAGGCGAGAAGGGGGCAGAGGCGGATGGGAATGCTTATCAACCAGGCGGAAGGCGATAAAGCAAAGGTCAGAGGCGAGGATCTGCGCCGATGGTTGGTAAAGTAGTAAGTGGTCGGTGAGGACGGAGGACCCCTATGGGCGGACAGCCGAAAGCGGATGGGACAAGACGAGACGAGACAATACTACCTGACCTTAACTCAGAGGCAAGGTTGAGAGGTAGGTAATAGGTAGGTATCCGAAAGGGTGCGTAGAGTATAGACAGGACTTGATTCGGTGCGCGCCTGCACTGCAGTATCGAGCCAAACACAAGAGTTAGTAGATGTGGATTGGGTAGAACAAAAGATGGGATCGAGACCAAGTACTCGTCTGCAATGAAGAGAAAGAAGAAGAGAGGACAAGAGGCAACAGAAAAGACGGGAAAAGTACGAAGAAGCAGCTACAGGGGATGCGTGTGACAGTGAGTGATGGTGACGGCACGAGCAACGGCGATCACGGCCGGGGATTGGATTGTATTGGCATGATCCAGCGATTCTACACTTGCCTTAGAGGCTACAGCCTACAAGCACAGCCAGCACCCAGAAGACCCAGAGTCATTGCCAGATGGGGCTTGCTGGGGTGCTTGATGCTGGTGCGACAGGGCAGGATAAGGATAGTGGAGGACAGAGAATGCGACGGGATAGGAATAGGTACTGTACCTAGGACGCTATCCTTACACTGACTAGATGGATAAGCCTGGCAAGCCTACCTTACCTAGGGGGTAGAGGCCAGGCCAGGTGACTAACACGGCACTGAAGCGAAGCTTTGGACCTTTGGCAACGATCCAATCTGAGACGTTATACGAGCGCCAACCGTTAACTTGAGTCGAGAACCGTCCGTACTCGCTTTGGCAGAGGTCGAGCGTGATCGGAGATAATCGCCCCCAGACCGTGGACGCGCACAGGGCGGTTAAAGAAGCGGACGACAGCGGTGACTCGATGGACGGAAGGGATGGTTTGATGTTATCGTACACCTCCAATGCCAATGCTTAGAATCTAGAATTATGCAGGTCGATTATTCGTATGTGTTTGCTGAATGGGGTGTAGTGTCTTCTGTGTTGTAGGTACAGGCGGGAATACAGAGGCAGTCGAAGGCTCCAAGTTAAGACAGGACAGAATAGGCTGATGGAGGCTGCGTCACACACACAGCCTAGACGCAACTCTGGTACCGTCTATTCTACGCGACGGAGTAGGCGGTGGTCGAACAAATGCTGTGCGAGCAGAGTTTGTATGGTAACAAAGCACGGAGCACAAAGCACAGAAGATTAATCAGTGTTTAACAGAACGATGGGTTATATAAGAAGAAAAAGGGGGGAAAAGTCGAGATAACAAAGTGGAAAAACAGACAGAACGTGGGTGCGAGGAGAGGTGAAGTGAATGACTGGTACAAAACGAAGCCCAGTTAAAGTCGGGTTTCTAGAAGGGGAAAATGGGGAATGGCTGTGTGCAGTGACTGTCTAGGACTGTAGCCTGTAGCTAGCCCACCTGTAGGGGCGCGTTACCTCAGTCAGGGTGCCTAGCTCCAAGCTCCAAGCTTGAATCCATTCAAAGTAACCCTTGAGTACCTCTTTAGCGTGTGAACTGCCGCAGGCTGTGAGAGGGTCCTGGAGAATCTCCAATTGACAGGGATGTTGAGTGTCAGGGTGTACATGCGATCTGTGTGGGAATAAGCCTCAAATGACAAGTATCTCTGAGCTTGGCTCAGAATGACAGCCTCACAAGTGGGTGTGGACAACTGAGACACACTCACACTCACGCAGGGGGAATCATTGGAGATTAAGACAATCAGTGAGTAAGTGACTCTGGCTGTCTGACTGTAGATAATGATATCCAGAGAAACAAGAGACAATGATCAAAAAAGGTCGATTTTGCGGGGGATGACCTGTGGGCTAATCGATCACTTTTGGTTGACCCCGTGATACACCCAAATCCCAAAACAAGACCAGGGATCAAAGACAAGAACGGGACGAGTAGAGTCAAAACCTGGAAGAGCCAAGCGACGAATGAGAAGATGATACAGTGAGTCAGTGAGTCAGTCATTCACTTTGCATTTGAAAGGGAAAGCAACCGACAACCGCCGCAGCCTCTTTTCTCCATCCCCAACAAGCAACCAAGTCTAAAAACAAAGAATCATGCGTGCATGATAACGATAAGTGAAAGTGCAATACATACTGAGCTAACTCTCTTGAGTCAAGTCCAACCACCTTCAACTCCTGTCAGCGTTCTGAGTGCCTCGTGAGGAGGTGTTATTGTTGCCTGAGCCCGATGATGTGATCTGTGAACAATAAGACAAAAGCCCCCTTTTCTCAAACTCAATTTAGACCAGATATCCCGTCATCGCAGGTCTTAGAACTGTCGTTAGTTAGCCTTGAGTTGACTTGAGGAGCATAAATAAATGATCGATTGGATCTTGCAAGGAACGACTAGATACAGATACAGGAACAGGTACCGGTACAGGTACTGTACATTCAGACGGATACAAGGTTAATGGATGCCGAAGTCGCCCGGCCCCACTGAGCATCTCTCACGCGTCCACTCTCTCCGGAAGCTTTACCAGGGAATTAGCTCCATATCTTCTGAAACTTGGACCTCGGAAGTGGAGGATGAAACATGTCAATATCAGGTCTTGAACAGCCTAGAATTGGGTTGTTTATTTATGCCAGCCAAGTTCCAGAGACTCCAAAGCATTAAACGTACTTAGTTAGTAGTTATGTATATACTCTCCAAGTAGACATGTTCTGACCACCTGTTATCAGCTCTCTTCAAGACTGGTCATGTTTCTCCATCTACGCCATGGCCCGCTATAGCGCTCCCTGCCACGAGGTGCGACCAGCCCAGTGAGAAACATTGAATGATCGTCACTGATAGTCTGGAGAACAAGATAGGACAAGGTCCGGCCCGGCAAAAGAACCAACACTTTTGATTTGAACACAGATAAATAAATATTGACCTCCCTTGCTTGGGCAAGGTTGAGTTAGAGCCAAGCTTGTGCTCATAACATCCATGGCTGAGCTCAGATGGCGAAATAATTATTATTAATATTGTAATTCGATTCTAGCCACGCAAACTACATGGCGTCAGCGGGTGCTCACTCGCTCGCAACAGGAGGCGTTGGATGGCTCTCATACGTACCGCCTCATGGCATGGCATTCTCCGTATCGAAAACAAGCTCACCATAATAACCCATGAATATAAATTCGCCCGACCAAGCAGCGTTATCACTTATCATGTCGTTGCTGCAGGCGCCGCATGTAGGTACAGTACCCTGCAATTCTTGTTCCTTTTTTTTTTTTTTTTGGAAATCAGGCAGACGAGGCCCATTTCCCCGACTTTTTGAGTTAGTAGTAAGACTCTGGTCTAAAGAAAGGGTGGGCGACTTTGGAACCAATTGGGTCGTGGTGAAGGTGATGTTTCCGGATATTGACGATAGCATTGAAGTGGTGAGACACGGGAACATGGACAGTCAGGAACAGAAGTACCCGCTCACGGTGCCTATCACTCGCTCAGTTCCATTATCACGCCAACTGAACACGAGTCGTGATGGTTCCTAAGCAGAAGAGGTACAGTCAAGTCAATTCACAACGACTAAACCCCCCCCCAAAAAAAAAAAAACAAATACAAATACCGTCATCACTCACATCCAGATCGTCATCTTCTCGTCCTAGATCAGCAACTATACCCCTGTTCCTAGACCGACTGGTTGTTTGAAAGCCGCTAGAATAAACGAGCATGTTGACTCGTCAACTTTAAAAAAAAAAAAAAAAAAAGTAATCAATCATGTGCTGAAATACTCTCGTGTTATTAACAAAGAAACAAGAAATAGTGACGCCGACATGGGCAAGTCTAGCCTCAACTGTTTAGCTGGGACAAGTTTCTGATACGCTTCAACTACCTATCTCTTGGCGTTCGTTCTAGATAGAATCTCAATCGAGCTAGCGAAAGAAAACCTGGAGAAGCGATTGCTCCTTATCTCTCATGTTGAACCCATATATTTTTCTTATCATGAATGTGTTGGACATGTGCCCTTCTGCCTTCTCAGTTTGGCATACCGAGAAACACACCAAAGTTCCCAATGCATTCTCATGAATCGATGAAATACGACCTCGAATTGGATTCCTTCTTTTCTCTTTACCCCCACGGTGACTCTGCCCGTTGTTTGCCTGGCTACCAAAGTATCCAACCAACCACACTCCAAACACGTGGATCTACTCAGCGATAACTGTTCTCATCCCTCAAACGTTAAAGTAGCCACTCATGAATTGATACATGTGCTTCTCTGTATTGCGCATTGCTCATGTACGTGATTCTACTGCAGTTTGCTCAATCTGTAACTTGCTCACATGGAGTCGCATTCTGCGAGTTTCACGAGACAACGATTCTCCTGTAACACAACTTCTGCTCTATCAATCGGGTCAACGTACGATCGCCCAGATAATGTCAAAGATGGTCTCTGCCTATCACGAATGGCCTCATCCCCCACCACTTCCTACCGTAGTATCCTTCAAGTAACGTCCAATACGGGCAAAACCTCATGTATCAGGCCTCAAACAGGCACCCAGCATAACCGTCTAGCGATCCCCACATCCAATACCGCATGCCACGCGTTCAACAAATACAGTGCATAATTCGTAGAGGTTGCTGCGTTACAGTGCACTTTGGGTCTCCTCATGCATCCTGCAATTGGATGTTTTATTACCGCTCCAAGTGCCGCCGAACGACCCGTCGAATCGGCGGCTTTATACCGGCCCTTTCGCCGTGCGTTGGGGCTCCGTAACGCCGTGTTTCAAGATCCACCGGACGGAAAACACGGGTCCGATTACGGGTTTCACTATTACAGATGTTATCGTATGTTTGGCCTTCAGAAGTGTTCCTTTCTTCCGACAGTGCGAGCCATGGAAGTATTGATGTGTCAAGACGTGATTAACTCATCTCATGGTAAATCGATTGCGGCAAGTCAGAGACCTACCTTACCTGAAGAGCAGTACCAAGACAAGAATCAGTACAGTCAGCTGTTACCCACACGTCGTTTCCTTGTCGATTGCGACAGCAGGAAGAGGCGATGGATGCAATATGACTAAGATATCTTGTCGGGTAACTTTTGTAGCATTGTTCATGTATCTGCATACACTTGTCTCATAATAGAAGGGCGATCTTATGACTGATCGATTTGCCGTGTTGAGTCCACAATGAATGTTTTTGGCGCA
The DNA here is from genome assembly GCA_002982035.1 of Fusarium algeriense. Lineage (NCBI taxonomy): Eukaryota > Fungi > Ascomycota > Sordariomycetes > Hypocreales > Nectriaceae > Fusarium > Fusarium algeriense. Next base: position 8,826 of record PVPY01001070.1, on the reverse strand, counting down.
AAACTAGTGCTGCTGCGCAGCTTGATAACTGCCGGTCTTATTTGATAGCAACAAAGTATGATAATGAAATTGTACTGGGTACGAAGGTGTCATATCTTCCTGTCTTAGAACCATGTTCTAGGTTCAAGATACGTAACCACTAATGTTCTCAAGATATTATTGCAAATCAAAGTGATAGTAGTTTATTCGGCAATTTATTCAATCGGGGTATTCAACGTGTACAAGGCTTTTTAGCCGACATAGAATCCCAAAACGCCTACCAGAGGGCTGATCTCTAGTTATGCAGTTCGAACATACAACAATCATCCCGCTATGTTTTCCGAGCATGATACTCGATCCCTATCCAAAATCACAAACGCCGTTTTCCATTATTTTCTCATCATACCCAAATCCTGAGCTCTTGGTCGCATTTAGTGAGCCTTGGCGGGCTCAACAGTGGGAAGCTCCTTGATAGCCTCAGAGATGATCTCGAGACCCTTTCGGAGTTCTTCCTCGCTGATCACCAAAGGAGGAGCGAAGCGGATGATATCGCCGTGAGTGGGCTTGGCCAAGAGACCCTTGCTCTTCAGAAGCAGGCACAGATCCCAGGCAGTTCGGCCGTTGGTGGCGGACTCGTCGATGACAACGGCGTTGAGGAGACCCTTTCCTCGGATCACCTTCAGAATAGGAGTGTTGAGAGCCTTGAGGCCATCACGGAACATGTTACCGAGCTTCTCAGCCTTGGCAGTGAGGTCCTCCTCTTCCATGATCTCAAGAGCGCGGATAGAAACCGCACAGCCCAGAGGATTACCGCCGTAGGTAGAACCGTGAGTTCCAGGCTCGACGACCAGCATGACCTCCTTGCTGCCAAGAACGCAGCTCACGGGGTACATGCCACCAGAGATAGCCTTTCCGAGGGTGACAAGGTCGGGCTTGATGTTGGCCCACTGTGAGCAGAGCATGCGTCCAGTTCGACCAATACCAGTTTGAATCTCGTCGCAAATGAATAAAACGTTGTGCTTGGTGCAGAGAGCTTGGACCTTGGAAAGGTAATCCTCATCGGGGACAACAACACCAGCCTCACCCTGGATCGGCTCGCAGATGAAAGCGGCAGTCTCCTTGCCATGAGCCTCAAGAACCTCCTCGAGATCGGCAATGTTGTTATATCGAATAGGCTTGCCAGTGGTAGGGTTGAAGGCGCCGACGTTGGGGACATAAGGGCCGTAGTTCTCTCTTGACTCGGGGTCGACTGACAGAGTAATGGCGGTCATCTAGAACATGTTAGCAATGTCGCTTCTGCCGTCACGAATAGTTGAACTTACGGTTCGGCCGTGGAAATTCTCAGAAACACCAAAGATCCAGGCCTTCTCCTGAGGAACGCCCTTGACCTTGTACGCCCACTTGCGAGCAATCTTGATAGCAGTCTCAACAGCTTCGGCACCAGTGCACATAGGCAGAACCATGTCGTAGCCGAAAACGCTGCGGACCTTCTCAGCCCACTTGGGGAAGACATCGTTGTAGAAAGCTCTGGAGCTTAGAGTCAATCGACCAGCTTGCTCAGAAAGAGTCTTGACGAGTTCGGGGTGGCAATGACCCTGGTTGACAGCGCTGTAGGCGGAGAGGAAATCGTAGTAGTGGCGGCCCTCGGGATCCCAGACATTGATACCCTCGGCGCGGGAGAACACTACGGGGAGAGGATGATAGTTGTGGGCGGCGTACTCCTCCTCAATGGCGATAGCCTTCTCGGTAGAGGTGGCGTGGAACCGAGAGACGGCCTTCTCAGCATGGGGAGACATGATGTGAAGTATGCGACGTCAGTTGGAGATTTTGTAGTTGGTAATAAGCAACAAGAGTAAATTAATTCGTGAAGTTATCGTGGATTAAGTCACTTCTTGTTGTAGAGTTGAATGAAGAGAAGAGAAGAACAATTGAAAGTTTGAGGAGAACATGGCTGCTCTTTAAGGACCGAAAGTGGCTTGATAGTTGTCGGCAAACGGGGGCTTGTTGCGGATAGGAAAGAGACAAGATATGGTTTTTTAGGTAATTATTACAGCAAAACCAATGTTGTCTCTGAGAGTTGTTTGTCGACACTATACCCCTAAGTGCAAGTGGGAGCGACCGCGTGGGAGTGTGCGGGCGTGAGGTCGCGAAGTTGAGGTTATGAAGACGCTGATTGGATGAGAGGTCCGGCGGGATTGGGCGGATGACTTACCGCCACCGGCCGACATGACCGTGTTCAGTTGATACAGTGAATGTCTTGTCTTTGGTTGTCTTGTCATGACATGATGGAGAGGGGTCGTTATCGCTTACGGCCATGTCAAAACATGGATATGTTTGCCTTGCTTCTCCAAATCTGAGATCCCTTCTATTCGTGGTATTCCGAGCATATGGAATTACTTTATCTGGCCTACGCCGCAAAATTAAATTGCCCGACATCGTTTCATTGGACATGATGTGCATCCATCATGAGTACAAGAGGCTCTGCTCTGTAACTTTAGTGACAGCATAATCTGGGGAGAGGTGAGGGGAATGAGGGGCTCTAGAACCACCTGACATGGGTTCAACGCAGGTCTAGACTTGACAAACGACCCCATTTCTTGGATAACCAATGAAGAATTCTCTATTACTGTGTCCGTATCGAAAGAAAAGCTGTGCTGTGTCCGAAAATTCAACGATTTGAACACAAAATATTGTGTCTCTGAAAGCGGAGCTTTGTCTCAATGCCTTTACCACCTGCAGCTATCAAAGTGCCACCTGCAACCAAGTTCAAACTATTTGCTTGCCATTGAGTAACAATTTCTCATGCTCATATGACCCCCAACTTGTCAATTGATATTTATGAAGTAATTAGATAGAGCACCAGCCAATGCCATTTCCCAGTTTGGGTGTATTCGGCCAAATCTTGGATTTTGTCCTTTACCGCCAGATGCCGCCCGTTCCGCTAGCTCCGCCGTTTATCAGCAAAACAGTCTTAACTCCGCCTGAGCCGCCGATATTTTATGCGTAATATTCTGTTTCATGATGTCAAAAATGATGACATCACATAAGACGGGAGAAGAAGAAAGAAAATATGTTTTATGTAACAACATTTGGCTATAGGTATCTGTTTGTCTATGCATTCGGTGCTTGTTGTACCGAAGTGATATTGGTGATAACCACAGCACGCACTACACTCCCTCTCTAAATTACATCAGCTCTAAACCCACGAGCGATCGAATCTTGAAGCTTTTCCTAATATAATAGTCGATTCAGTACGATAATATGGCTTTTTGTCTTTCATCTTCATGCCATGTATCCTGCTTCATTTTGAACCGTTATTCGACGTGACATTCCAACTGTGGCATGTGGCACAACGTCAATCCACGGCCACATGACAGAACGTTACTAACCAATCAGCAGCCAATCAGCGTCTGAGCCACACTCTCGCAATGACAACTGTCTCGATAGAGATAGTCCACACCCCTATCGACGCACTATACCTGGCCATCACTCAGTGGACATAATGTCGTCCGCAGCAGTTTCAAGAAAAGTTCTAGACGAAGCTCGGAATCAGAGAAATCGATCTGTTTTCCTGCGTGACATTATTGTCATTCGACTCATCAATGCTTGGTGGATAGCTACCTTTTTCCAACCAGATGAATTCTTCCAGTCTCTCGAGCCAGCTTGGGACTTGGCTTTTGGTTCTCAGAGCGGCGCATGGCTGACTTGGGTATGTTTTCATTTATTTATCATTTCTCCTTCAATATTTACCATTCTACGATACTCAAGCCTTCATATCTGTTCACCCCTTTCTCTTGAGATTTGGGGTTGCTGTTAACTGTTGACACCACTTACACCATAACCAGCTACTATACACCCATAGTTCCTTATAGTCACTAACTAATTTCATCAGGAATGGAAATATCAACTCAGAACCTCTCTTCATCCAGCTCTCTTTGCTGGCGTATATCTCATCGCAGACTTCATCTCCAGCCGCATCCTCCCTATAGGCATCCTCCGCGCCGCCATCCTCGTTGCAGCCCCCAAAGCTCTTCAAGCCGTCATTGCTGGCCTTGGTGACTGGTATACCTGGCAACTCGCCGTATCTATCTATGGAGCCAATAGTAATGTCTCCTTCTTTGCCGTAAGTTATATACCCAAGCTTTTGGGCCATTGGCTGATTTGGTGATCAGCTCTTTCTTCAGCTCTTCAACCCCTGGCAATGGTACTGCTCTACGCGTACCTTTTCCAACTCTCTTGAGAAGACTCTCACTGTTATGGCATTGTATTATTGGCCTTGGGAACTTGTCGGCACTGCACATACAACAAAGGAGAACCCCAAACCTGCGCCTCTTAAAAGTCTCTGGTCACTTCGTGCATCTCTCTGTCTGGCAGCTTTGGCTGTCGTTCTTAGACCGACCAACGTTCTCATCTGGGCGACTATTGTCTTCTTCACTCTAACCCGAGTCTCACTCTCAGGACCTTCGCCACTTACCCTTTCAACCGTAATCGCACTGATTCGGGAGGCTATTCTCTGCGGTTCTCTAATGTTGGTTATCTCCGTCGCCTCAGACCGGCTATACTTTGGCTTCTGGACATTCCCTGCCTACAACTTCCTCAACTTTAACCTCTCCAAATCTCTCGCTGTGTTTTATGGTCGCAACCCATGGCACTACTATATTCTTCAAGGCCTTCCTCTTATCTGCACCACCAGTCTTCCTTTTGCAGTTACGGCTCTATACAAGTCAAGTGCATTTGCTACGTCGACGAGCCAGTCCAACACATTAAAGACACTATCATTTACTGTCTACACAACCATTGGAGCTCTTTCGCTCATCTCTCATAAGGAGGTTCGGTTTATCTATCCTCTCCTTCCAGCACTCAGCATCCTCGCTGCTCCCGTTGCCGCTTCATTCTTCACATCTCAGCCAAAACCCACCGCCAACAACCCTCGTCCTCGCCCTCAAATTCGCAACAAGCATTATCTTCTAGCTGCTCTGGGTGTCAACATCTTTCTTGCAGGCTATCTATCTTTCTTCCATCAACCAGCCCCTCTCAATGTTCTTACGTACCTTCGCCGCGAATACGAACGCATCCACCCAGACTCAGTCCAACTCGCACAGACCTCTCACTTCTCTGCTAAACCTGAGAAGGACGAAGAGCTATTCGCTCTTTTCCTCATGCCTTGTCATTCTACCCCCTGGCGTTCCCATCTAGTCTACCCTGGTCTGCGAGCTTACGCCCTGACTTGCGAGCCTCCTCTGCACACCGAGCCAAACACTGCTGAGCGGGAGAATTATCGCGACGAGGCCGATCGTTTCTACGACAACCCTATACCGTTTCTTACCTCTGAGTTATTTGGCCCAGACAAGTCGCTTGCTGTTCCTCGCTATATTGTCGGTTTCGACGGTATCGAGCCATGGTTACAAGACTTCATTAAGACCCCTGAGGCGCAGGCCCTGGGTGTAACACATGTGCGCCCTGTTTGGAAGGGCTTCAATGGTTTGTTCAGCGAGGACTGGCGACGTTCTGGAAAGATGATTGTGTGGGACACTGGAGTTTACGATAAGGCGCCCCCGGCGAAGGAGTTGTAAATTGGTATCTCTTCAAGCTAGACGTACGTCGAGTGTGCACGACTCATCAAATCTGTTATAAATGACTCACGTTTTGCTACCGACATAGTTCTTTGTTAATCAAAATATCCGTTAATCATGAAAACTGTTTGGGACTCCATATCTTTGTTGTAGTGGGCCTGTACTCCTTGACTATAACTCCTCCTTCCACCCGCTTAAACGAAATAAAGCTCACCATCACACCAGGCTACATTACATCCTTTAATCGACTTATAAGGGTGGTAAAGGGGTCTAGATAGGGTTCAGTCGATAAACCCTTCTCTCGCATATCCATAATGTCCATCTCATTCTCCCCAAAAATAAACTAAAAAGTAAAGGCTTTCAGCCGTGGTGCTACTTCAATCATTCCAAATACTCCTTCCATCTAAACTCAAACGCTTTTCTTCCCCTATTGGTCCTGTTTTGGTGCCTCTGACTCAGATTTAAGCTGCCCAGACTGTACCTGCTCGGTCTGTCCAGGTGCTGTCACTGCCGGCTGTTCCATAAGCTGGACTGGCTTTTCTTCTGCTTTTGGCTCCTGTGGTAGCTGAGGATGTGGCTGTTCTTGAACCTGCTTCTGTTCCTCCTCCTGTGGTTGCGCGGTTGTAGAAGCAGCGGCCGGGGTTGGAGTCGGGGCAGTGTCGACATCGAGCATAGAGATGATTTTCTGAGGCGTGTGCTGAGGACTTTGCGGCTTCAGAGGCTCTGCCTGAGGTTTAGGTTCAGGTTGTGGCTGAACTGAAGATTGAGTTTGCTCCTGAACCGGCGGTTGGGCATGAGCTGTCGGCTGAGCCTGGGCCGGTGGAGAGGCTTGAGCTTGAGGATGAGTTGGCTGAACGGGCGATGTGGGCTCAGGTTGAACCATCGAAACCGTGGCTGCCTGAGGAACTGGTGCTGCTGTAGAAGCCGGACTGGGAGCTGCGGCAGTGTTGGAAGCAACAGCAGGAGCACCAGCTATAGCTGCGAGTGAAGCATGCTGTGTTGGCTCATCTCTTCGGAGTTCCAAACTCTTGCCTCGTGGTTGGAAGGTTGAAGCGCCCAGGCCAGGACGGTCAGCCGGAGGAGGAGACTTATTCCTCCTTTGTTCCGCACTCTCCTTTGCCTCACGATATTTGTTCCTGATCCATCCTATGGGACCCTTGGAATCGCTTTCTCTTCCTTGATCAAAGCTGCCTTGTGCCTCGGCCATCATATAAGGTCTGTCTGAGCTCTCGCTCTTTCGGGGTCTGTGGCTGGAACTTGATATTGACAGATTGCTGACATCGCCATTATCGTTCTGTCCGAGGGCAAGGCGTGGTGAGGTGAGACCGGCAGAGGAGCCGTTATCAGCATTCTTACCCCTTGACAACCGCCAGCGCTTCTTCCGTTCTTTCTCTGATTGGTCGACAGTACTGACAGACTGTTCGTCAAGAATTTGATCCAAGTCCGATCCTTCATTAAAGGAGGAGTGCAAAGACGTCGGTGGTGATTTTTTCGACTTCAGTGTATTGTCGGGGTGCAGGCTCTGGTTTGACGATGCTTGGGATGCTCTAGGAGTGTGCTCAGATGAAACATCACTCTTCTGCTGTGTAAGAGATGCGGGAGGTGTGAGTGAAGTTTCTTGAGGGGTTTGCCCATGTGGTCGATCATGCCGTTGTTGCTGTTGCTCCAGTGCTTCCCGCTGTCGTTCTTCAAGGATTGGGGCTGGTTGTTGCGGCAATGTCTGTGCTCCAGATTCATAATGTGGAACGTGTTCCATTGGGTTGGCCAGTTCTACTCCGGGCGATGTTGACGCCGCATTTGGGTGAGTGTGCGTCAAAGACGCAACAGAACTCTGAGCACTTGGATTTAAGCTGTCAGGTATTCTCTTCTTCTTCAATTTGTTAGGCTGCCTCTTGTCGCCGGTATCGGTGCTAGGCGTGCTACGGAAGATGTTGGGAAGATTGCGTTCTTTGGATGGCGTAGGAGACTCCTGCGACACCTCAAGTAATCTCTCGTGACTACGGCCTGTTACAGGAGCCTTGGTTGGTGTGAGGTAACCGCCAGAAATAAATTCAGATGACCTTGTCGATTTGGGAGATTGTTCTGTGCTCTCGGCGGGGTTGACCTGTGTCAAAGGCTCAAGATGGGCGGGAGAACGAGGTCCTGACCCGTCAGGCCTCTGAAAACGGCCAGCACCAATAGCGGGAGACTTCTTAGATGGTACGGTGTTGCTTCTGGCCAAACCACCTGTCGTTGGTGTAGCTGTCAGGGCTGGACTGTTGGGTGTTGAGCTTCCGTCATTCCTGGAGTTCCGCGAAGACACGGATCGGTTTCTTCGAAGCTTGCCGTCTCGCCGCACGCTATTGGCACCTGCGCTCGCATTGGATGCCGATCGACCTAGGCTTGTCTTTCGAGTAGGTTGAGGGGTGAGAGGACCACTGGGGGTGCCAGACTCCACCTCTTTCTTTGTTTTTTCATCAGCAGCAGTCCCCTGCATACCGATGAGGAAGTGATCCTGGTTTTCAATCAAGAAAATGATCACACATTGGTTCAGTCGATATTCCTCAGGGGCCATGGCATGTGCTGGGTGAGAAAGCATGCCCGGCTGGAAGATGGCTGCCAGGTTCTGCGAGTTCATGCGATTCTCGTCCGCTTTGGCAGCAAAAACCGCAAGAAGGTCGAGAATGTAGAGAAGTAGTTGCCGGTTCAACGGCGGTAGCTCTGTGATGAGTCGCTGGTACTGTACGATGGCTGCTTTCTCGTTGAAGTTTTCGACGAACTGAGGGCCCTCTGCGTCACCTACAGCTTGCTTAGTTGCTCCTCGGAGGGGGTCGCGGAATTTCTCGTATAGATCGAGGGGAACAACAGGTTCGGGTAGGTCGTTGAGATATCGTCGCAAAACGTTGGCAGCATCGTGTACCGTGTATCCATCCCAAACGAGACCCTTCCCGTATCTATCAGGTGAGTCGAATATGGTTTTAAGCTCCTTTATCCTCTTTTCCGAACCGCTAAGCCGGAAAATTCCTTCGACGTGGGTAGCTGAAAAGAAGCGTCAGCACAATTTCCCTGTCAGCCAGGCCAAGTAAACCAACCTTTTTCTTTGAGGAAGACGCCACATTTTGCGACGACAATGGGAACATAGCCGTAGATGTAACTCTGTCCATTCTCATCGATGAGCGAGATAGCGACGTTGGCATATGTTATGCTTTGCCGTAAAGGCACACCGAAGATGCCTTGGGGTCGGGTCTCTGGAAATATACAAGTTAGAGATCAGACACAAGAAGCGGGGGGGGGG